>JAIUZE010070197.1:0-68604 GCA_022085475.1 Heliosperma pusillum
ATTCTCATGAAATCTCGCAGAAATTCCAAATACGAACTCGGAATTTTCAAATACGACTCGAAACAATAAATTCTATTTTAAAACTTAACTTTGCTGAAAAGTATTCGTAAAACATTTTTACTAGAAAAATTGGGTACTTTTCGGGTTGTTACACATGGTGATAGATGCCACATTGGTACAACTCCCTCCATCAATGATTAGGCTGCAAATTCTGCTCTGAATGGTACACCTGCTCCTGAAAATGAGGGACCTTTGGTCCTCTTTTAGGGGCACATGCTAATAATGCATTACCTTCTATAGAACCAGTTTATGACCTGTGTCAGGGAGAGCCACAAGTGCCGCCTGACTAGGTTCCTCTACACTAACCATCTCCTCTATAGGATATTTTGTTCATACACAACCAAGCCTTCTCTCTTACATTCTTCTACTTCCATAGCTGTCATGACCCACTTTGAAGAACAGTCCCTCCTGAAGTGACCATAATCCTGACATTGGAAGCACTTGATCTTTCCTTCATTGGGGTTTGGGTAAGGTCTCTGGTTCATAATCAATTTTCCCTTGTCTGGGGTAGATAGGGTTGTTGTCTTGGGTTTCTCACCAATCTTAACACCACTATAAGTTCTAGATTAAAATGATTTGACAACAGGTTTAGATGTAGCAGGTGTGGTTTTCCCCCATTTTCTCAACCTTTAAGGACAATTTTACATCATCATCATCATCATAGGACCATAAAGGCTGCATTCTTACCCAATTAGCAATACTCTTATCTAAACCCTCAAGGAACCTAGCAATCCTTTGCTCAGGCTTTTCAATAACTTAACATTGCAGGGTTAGTTTTTCAAACTCTCTAAGGTAAGACTCAACAGACCTTTCATCTTGCCTAATCTTATAAATCCTAACAAACAGATCATGGGTGTAACTTTAGTTACAAACTTGTTTAGCATTTTCTTTTTCAATTTAAACCAAGCTCTAAGGGGTTCCTTACCCTTCTTAACCCTTTAATGCTTTAAGTTGTCATGCCACAGAGAAGCAAAGCCTTTAAGTTATAAGACAACAACTTTAAAAGCTTTATCATCAGAACAACCCTGATACTCAATGACCTTTTCAAATTCTCTAATCCATTCTAACAGATCATCGGGGTTCAAGCTACCAGTAAATTCAGGGATGTCTACCTTGAGATTTATGTTTTTGAGCCTGTAGTTTGAAGCTCTGCTCCTGGTGGAGTCATCTGAGTCAGACTGCTCATCCTGATCTGGTGGTCTCCCTTTCCATCGTGGTGGTACATTAACCCTTACACGACCTCTACCACTGCCTCCAACAAACATGTAGGGGATACCTATCACTCCATCCAAGGCTCTAATCAGAGTGGTGAAAACCCTAGCCAGATCCTTCATTCTTGTTTCCATTCCTGCTAGTCTCTCTTCAGTCATTGGGTTATTTTTGTATTTTTAGTGTAGGTAGGTATAATGAAAACACAATAGCTCTCAACCAATGCTCTGAAAACCAATTTGCAGTGTAAACCCCTAGGGAATGCAGGAATGCAACTAGAGTTCACACTGACCTTAAAAATAGCAAATGAACTTAACAATTTCTGCAAATTTATGACAAGTATTTTGAGGATGTTAACTACTATTGTTTCAAGTTTTAGGATTTTAGGAGATGATTTGTTGTTTTAAACACAATTAGAAACTCAAATTGTCAGAATTTGAACCTGATAGGGACTCAGCAACGTAACTCAAATAGGACAAATCTAGTGAATTGACTTTCACAACATAACACAGGAAGACAACTAAATAACTTAAAAAATCTAAGCCTCAAATCCAGAGCTTAAGACAGGATTGAAGGATTAAACTTGAACAACACAACTGAAATAACTCACAGACATGCACAAAGCTACTCAACTATGCCAAACAGATTTTAATCTACCATTCACAGCTTAAACACGGAATGGTAATTAGGCCTGGCTCAAACTACATCAATGCACAAGTTTGAAGGATGAGAAATGTTTTCCCAAGGTTTTTTTTTTGATTCATATAGATAATCTAAGTTTTACAATCACAAACAGGCATGTTATATAGGCCCTTCAAAAGAAAGCTGGCCCTTGGATGCTGGTAACATCTAAGGGTTTTAGTACAATCTCAACTGCTATCTTAAGTAATTCAGAATTTTCCTAAGGAGGACGAGCACAACAACTCAATAGTACAAACAATAAAGCAAAAAACATAATGAATTACAAACCAGGAAAGCACTGATGCGTGTATTTTATATAGACCTTTTAGGCCCTATTTGCACGCATTTCCATGGTCATTTAGTAGTGTTACACTACAAATATCCCCCGAATAGTCTACTTTGGTTTGCTTTGTAATATTTGCAGATATGAACCAGAATGACGGAAAACTAGCCATTTTGTAGCTCCTCAAGCATGCATAAGTGAGTCGGAAAGGAATCTTGGCATCTCGGAATGCGTGAAGCCGTGTTAAAGGAATGGAAGAACGAAATCCGTGAGCAAAACTCTCGTTCGAGTACAAAAGCCTTTGATCGACCAACGATTTGATTAGAAGACCTCGATCGAGTAAGAAATCCACTTGATCGAGCTGCTGGATTTGGGCATTTACTCGATCGAGCACTGAGGCCACTCGATCGAGTGGTCTGGACAACAATGTCTACTCGATCGAGTGGTTCTATAATGATGGGCTTCGTGAATTAGTGTGGACGCCTTGTAATCTATGATTGTACTTAAGGGTGAAACTACTCAACAATAGAATTATCTCTCCTTACTCTAGACTTTAGACTGGACAGCAACTTTTTACCCTAGAATGACTTTTGATTGTTGATTCTTGGATCTGAATTGGAGGGCTTCCTCTGACTTTCTTCTTCTTTCCAATTCGGTATTATTGTTCTGGAATTCAATTAGTTATTTATCTATGTCTTTTTGTTCCTTATTTGTTATTGTTGTCGTTCTTCTTTCTATTATGTGTAGCTAATTCCTTTGCTAGGATTTAGGGGAACCGTGGCTTACGTAAGATGAGTTGATTAGTAGTCTTTAGATTAGGTTTGGAAGCAATCATCACATTTAATAGCTTTTAATTGTTTAAGTCGACGCATTCAATTGATTGATTTGATACCCCCTTGACCTAGATCGAGAGATTGGAAGAGGACAGATCAGTGATGAACTTTGGGATTATGCTAATGAGGGCGAGAGCTAAGTTAGTATATCTTAGGGCGAATAGCGGACCGAGAGGACCTTTTCACTACCCACAAACCTGTTTAGATTCTACTTTGATTTCTATCCTCACCCTAGATGCCATGGGGAACCAACGATCCTAGTTCTTTTTCTTCCTGATTTTTCTCTCTTTATTTCTCTTTCCCTTTCCTTTTGTAGTGTTAAAAAATCTTTTAAACAAACCCCCCAGTTGTGTTACCTTGACAAACTTAGCAAGTTATAGGATTCCTTCTCCCTGTGGATTCGATACCCGACTGCCTCTACTACATTTGTTGAGACCGTTAGGTTTTATCTTTGATAGGGTTGCGATAGCCGTATCAAGCACATTTGTTGTTTTCTTGAAATGGCAAAGGTTTTCAGTTTCTCTGGCTGTTTTGCCTTGTTCTTGGGACTCATTACTGTGGAAAATATCGGTATATTTCATACATGAATTTAAAGGATTATAACGAAATTATAATATATGAAATACGAGTCATAAACGAAAAGCATTAAGATTAGAATCAACCTTTGGTCCTAGAAATATGGCCTAAGAACAAATATCGAAATCGATATTCTCCTAATTGTTGCACCCAAGATGTTCTGAGATATGCCTATTCTTGTGCTAGAAAGAATACAAAAATTACTGATAATTTTGTGAAAAGTAATTGTATGATGATTATGTAGAGAAGAAGAGTTTATATAATACTCTTCTCCTCTCCTGAAAACCGTGCAAGTAGGTAGTATAGTAGAGGTAGGAGTCTTCCTCTTTTTCTTCTACTTGTTTTTGGTAATTAGAGTTAAGATAGGAGTCTTCCCTCTTTCATTTATTTAATGTATAATATTTGTATATATTATTATTATTGTCATTTATGTTGTTACATATTAATAAGTCGACATCATTTATTATGACAATATCGTATAATATATACGTCAATTATAAATATCGTATATTTATAATTTGCTAATTAAATATAACATTTTATATTTAATTACGAATTACCATTTTAATTCTTTTTAAGCTTACATTATTTAATCGTATTAAATAATTACATTATATACATTAATTAGATATAACAGTTTATATTCAATTACGAATTAACATTTAATTCGTCTCAGCTAGTATTATTTAATCGTATTAAATAATCGTATCATCATTACATTGACTAACCTTTTAGTCATATTCATCGACTAACCTTTTAGTCATATAAGGCATTAATATGATTATATTATTCATATAATCATATCTCTCAAACACATCCTTTAGGTGTGACTTTTAGGGACCAGTTGATCACCGCCATTAAAATGACAATAACGTCAAACTTCTAGCAAGCCAACCGTTATCGATAAACGTTAATCAACTAATAATAATACTAAGAGTACCCTGTGAACCTGTAAGAGATTTATACACGTTATCACACTAACTGTGGAGGACACTAGCTCCAACAATCTCCCACTTGTCCTCATAAGTGTATGTGCGATAACCGATTCTCATATCCAAAATTTCTCCCACTCAATGTAAAACAATTTGCAAAGTCCGTATTCACAAAGGTCGTATTTTAAAAGTGATCTACATGAAGAGTGGTTTTCCCGACTAGAGAGTAACTTAACTGATAAACGAATCATTATTCGAGCATGGCCATGCATTTCAGTTACAACTCCTCGAGTGGCCCTGAGAAATAACAAAACCTGATAAAGGTTGGATATTTTCTTCAACTCGAATCCTGCAGATATAAGCACAGTATGAAATGACCCTGTAAAATCTTTTTAGCCTCCGGTTACGGTCGACCATGAGAAAGAAACTCAAGTCACCCAAAAACTGCCTTAATCTCAAGAGACAGTCGATAGTCGAAAGAATCGACTCTAGGAACACTATGGACGTCCAATCCACGACCTGGTACTGAATGTTTTTACACATTTAGGACTCCATAACGTTGTCACGATGTCCTACGAGGTATCTTTATAACTCGCATATGTGATCGATCAGTCAACCTTTTGACTTATGGCTCGTTGAACCCACCATCAATCAACTTCACAATATAATTGCCAGAGTTATCAGCTCATGTGGCGATTACGGACCAAAACAAATATAATGTAATTCAGTTCACTTTGTGGCGTTCAATGTTGTCATACAATCCACATGAAGAACAAAATATGAAACAATACAATGATGTTATAAATAGTATATGAAAAAGCGACATTTATCTAATCCATATAAACAACTACTACAACTCAGGAACACGTTTAATTCCCATGGAAATAATGTGCCCTTCATGCTTATCATATTTTAACGGTTTAGTGAGAGGATCCGCGATGTTGTCATCCGAAGCAATCTTGTCTATCACTATCTCCTTTTGCTCCACGTAATCTCGGATCATGTGAGCCTTCCGAAGTACATGTCTAGACTTGTTGCTAGACTTAGGCTCCTTAGCTTGGAAGATGGCACCTCTATTATCACAATAGATGGTGATTGGGTAATTCGAACTTGGAACTACGGTTAGTCCTTGTAAGAACTGTCGCATCCATATAGCTTTCTTTGCAGCTTCCGAAGCGGCATAGTACTCGGACACAGTTGTAGAATCTGCTATAACACTTTGTTTGGAACTTTTCCAACTGACCGCAGCGCCATTAAGAGTAAAGACGAATCCAGACTGAGATTTCGAGTCATCTCGATCCGTTTGGAAGCTAGCATCTGCGTAACCGATTGCGCATAGCTTAGTATCTCCTCCATAAGTCAATACCCAATCCTTAGTCCTTCGCAAGTACTTAAGGATATTTTTAACAGCCATCCAGTGTGTTTCACCTGGATTGCCTTGGTATCGACTCGTCATACTCAATGCATATCCCACGTCTGGACGTGTGCATATCATGGCATACATGATCGATCCTATGACTGATGCATAAGAAACACGACTCATGCGCTCGACCTCTTCCGATGTCTTGGGTGCCTGAGTTTTACTCAAATGCATCCCAGAAATCATTGGAAGGAACCCCTTCTTGGAGTTGGTCATGCAGAACCTTTCAATAATCTTATCTATATAAGACTCCTGACTAAGTGATAACATCTGTCGTGATCTATCTCTATAGATACGGATCCCCAATATGCGTTGTGCCTCACCCAGATCTTTCATCTGGAAATGGTTCTTTAACCATAATTTTACCGAAGATAAGAGAGGAATGTCATTCCCAATCAAGAGTATGTCATCGACATACAATATCAAGATGAAAATCTTACTCCCACTCGACTTGACATATAAGCATGGTTCCTCGACCGATCAAGTGAAACCATTATCTTTTATCACCTGGTCGAAACGATGATTCCAACTCCGAGATGCTTGCTTAAGTCCATAAATGGAACGCTTAAGCATGCAAACTTTCTTAGGATTTTTAGGATCAATGAAACCTTCGGGTTGTACCATGTACAATTCCTCCTCCAAATAACCGTTTAAGAAGGCGGTTTTCACATCCATCTGCCCAATTTCATAGTCATGAAAAGCGGCAATCGCTAAGATTATCCAAATGGAACGCAACATAACTACAGGTGAAAAAATTTCATCATAATGCAATCCGTGCACTTGAGTGAAACCTTTTGCCACTAGTCGTTCCGTATAGATGACTGGTTGTCCTTCGACAGAATGCTTTATCTTATAAAGCCATTTGCACTGAAGAGGTCGTACCTTATCAGGCAAATCAACCAGATCCCATACGTCATTCTCATACATGGAGTCCATCTCGGATTGAATGGCTTCAAGCCATAGCTTAGAGTCGAAACAGGTCATGGCACCTTTATATGTAGTGGGTTCGTTACTCTCTAGGAGTAAAATATCATCTATATCATTATCCTCGACCATACCAATGTATCTGTCTAGAGGAATGGAGACTCTACCCGACCTCCTAGGTTCCTGAGGAATATTAACCGTAGCAGAAGTTGAAGGAACATCTTCCTCCATCGGTTGCTCAGTTGTTGGTTCTTGAATCTCCGACAGATCGAAGGTTCTATTACTTGACTTGTTCTCGAGAAACTCTTTCTCTAAGAACTTCGCACTAGCCGCAACAAAAACTCGATGTTCGGCAGGCGAATAGAAGTAATGACCAAACATTCCTTTTGGATAACCAATAAAGTATGTCTTGACCGATCTCGGGCCGAGCTTATCCTCGTGTCTCCACTTGACATAAGCCTTACAACCCAAAACCCGAATAAAGGACAAATTAGGGACCGCTCCCTTCCATATCTCATATGGAGTCTTGTCTACAACTTTAGACGGACTTCGGTTAAGTATTAGAGCATCTGACAAAAGAGCAAAACCCCATAGTGATTCAGGTACTACCGTGTGACTCATCATGGATCGAACCATATCAAGCAATGTTCGATTTCTCCGTTCGAACACACCATTTAATTGAGGTGTTCCAGGTGGAGTTAACTGTAATACTATGCCACAGTCTTTAAGGTGTTGATCAAACTCATTTGAAAGATATTCGCCACCACGATCTGATCGAAGTGCTTTAACCTTTCTTCCCAGTTGGTTCTCAACCTTATTCTGGAATTCCTTGAACTTTTCAAAGGACTCACTTTTATGCTACATTAAGTAGACATATCCGTATCTACTTAAATCATCCGTGAAAGTGATAAAATATCTATAGCCGTCTCTTGCGTTGATTGACATAGGTCCACATACATCAGTATCTATGAGTCCTAATAGGTCATTTGCACGTATTCCAACACCTTTGAAGGAAATTCGAGTCATTTTGCCGATAAGACATGATTCACACGTGCCAAATGATTCGTAATCAAATGGGGAGATAGTCCCATTCTCAATGAGCTTCTTTACACGCTTTTCATTTATGTGTCCTATACGACAGTGCCATAGATAAGTTTGATCTTTGTCACCAACCTTTACTTTCTTATTATTCATGTGTAATATGTCTGTTGTTTGATCTAAGATATAAATGCCATTTATGGAAACTGCTTTGCCATAAACCATTTCATTTAAAGAGAAAATACAGCTATTGTCTTTTATTGAAAATGAAAAACCGTCTTTATCAAGCACGGAGACAGAAATAATGTTCTTAGATAAACTGGGTACATAGTAACAATTATATAAATATAACTCAAATCCACTCGGGAGTTGGATTACGTATGTTCCCATTGAGACTGCAACAACTTTTGCTCCATTCCCGACTCGCAGGTCCACATCATCCTTTGCGAGAGCTTTGATGTTTTTTAGGCCCTTCAAATGATTACACAGATGAGAACCACAACCAGTATCAAGTACCCAAGTTCCGAAACTTGCTTGGTTAATCTCAATCATATGAATATAAGATGACATACCAACAGGAGTGACGCGGCCCGCTTTTATGTCCTCACGGTACACGGGACAGTTCCTCCTCCAATGCCCAGTCTTGTGGCAATGGTGGCATTCACTGTCACTGTCCTTGCTCTTTGCCTTGCCTTGTGAGCTACTAGTCTCACCAGGGCCACTCTTACCCTTTCCTGACTTTTTAAACTTTGGCTTCCCTACATTTAGGTTGCCATGAGCTTTGCCCTTACCTTTGTTTTTGTTGGAAATCATGAGAACATCTTACTTCATGCTCCCACTCAATTTCAGATCCTTCTCGGTCTGTACGAGAAGTGAGTGTAGCTCATGAAGACTTTTCTTCATGTCATTCATGTAGTAATTTATCCTGAAAAGGGCAAAACCATCATGAAGTGAATGAAGCACACGGTCAATGACTATGCTCTCACTGATTTTGCAATCAAATGCCTCCAGTTTCTCGACATTCTCAATCATATCAAGAATGTGTGGGCTAACCGGTTGGCCCTTCTGGAGTTTCGCCTCAAAGAAGCAACATGTATGCTCATAAGTAACGGTTCTCGGTGCTTTTGCGAACTCGTTAGTGAGCGTGGTGAAAATCTTATTTGCACCTTGGGCAATAAAGCGTCATTGCAAATTGGGTTCCATTGCAAAGATGAGTACGTTCTTTATCGCACCCGCTTCCATAACGAAGTCATTATAAGCAAATGACTCATTAGCTCTTGTATTGGGGCCTAGGTTTGGCGGTATTGGCTCAGAAAAGTACTTGAGCTTGCCGTCAGCAATGGCTGCATTCCGTAATGCCGCCTCCCAGTCCGCAAAGTTGGACCCGTCATTCTTCAGTCGCTTGGACTGATTCATGTGGTCCATGAAAGATTTAAGCCAGGACTCACGTGCGAGTGTGGCACTTGGCATAGGGACACCATTATGGCCAGCCATTTGTTATAGCAGTATTATCAATATATGACGAATTCTACACTGCGAAAAAGAAGAAAAATATAACAACAAGCATACTCATCGATATGAATTAAGTCTAGTGCAAAACTTGTTTAATGCGAAGACTCAAGCATTTATACAATTGACCTCCCTCAAGAATTATATAAATGATCTCAAGACTCAATTATCTGTAAATTGATAAACCAACCTTTTGGCTAATTCTACCTTTAGAATTCTTGGTTGATAACATTTTATCTTTAGTCCATCATAATCACGAGAAACTCTTCGGATTATGATGTTGAGGTAAAATAAGTCAACACATACTACTTACCCAACGTAGAAGGGGTCATATGGAGAGTAAGGTCCTATATGCCTACCGACGAAGAAGGGATTCATAGTAGTTTGGCCTATAAAGACTAGTCTCAATTTTAGGTTTTAGAGGAAGATCCCATCAACTTTATTTTAATTCATTTTAAGTGAACGAATATCTAGCATGCGAGAATGAACAAACTAAGATGATGGCTTAAAATTCG
The DNA here is from genome assembly GCA_022085475.1 of Heliosperma pusillum. Lineage (NCBI taxonomy): Eukaryota > Viridiplantae > Streptophyta > Magnoliopsida > Caryophyllales > Caryophyllaceae > Heliosperma > Heliosperma pusillum. Next base: position 9,981 of record JAIUZE010070197.1, read on the forward strand.
TGTGACATCTTTATGTCCATGATAACTAACATCCAAACTATATGAGTCAATTTTGATGTAATTTTAGTAGTAGGTGGTTTGGTTTAGGCGGAATATGATGCACTAACTATCATGTAATGAAAAGCAACAAGAACGAAAAATACGTAAAATTACAAAGTCCTAGTGTGGCCTATCTACCAAAATGAACAAAAATAAACCTTTGGAATCCATCCAAATAGGACCCGAAAAGCTTGTCTTGATGTTCCATCTTGGTCCATGTAGCGGGAGTGAGTAATCCGATCTCCATCTTTAGTCTTCTCAAATTACATTTAATAAATTACAAAATATAAACCTATTTACATTTTAATTTAAAAACATAATTCAAAGAAAACAAAAGGAGATTCGAGATCTCAAAATTACATCAAGATCATGTTTTCATCATTACGAAAACATAATCAACTAAGGCCACACTAGGTAATACAAATTACAACCAATTGCAAAAATACGTAAATAAACCATCCAACAAATCATTCAACAAAATAAAATGCATCAACAATAAATTAGTCATTCAAGACATAATTCCTTAATTATGTAGAGTAATTTATCCAAACCACCTATTTAAAATGATCAAAATTATGTGACAATTCTTTAATTACTCAGAATAATTCCAATCAAGCATAATCCAATTCATATTATCATGTAATATGAATTAATCCAACATTATTTTAAACCTTTTTAAAAAAAATTGGTATCGAAAAGTTGTGAACTTTTTCACAACAACCATTATACATTATCAATATAATGCATAAAACAAAAACTCGGCCAATAAAAAAAACTAAAAACTGAAAAAAAAAAAAAAAAAATTATTAACAGCAGTCCGCCACGGCTTCTTTTTTTTTTTTTTTTTTAATTTTGATGTTGCTAATATTACAAGATCTGTACAATTATCAATATTTAATCTTTATTAAACATTGATTCAAACTAGATGATTCAATTTAACAAATTAAAATGAATATCTAAATCATGATTAAATCGATTATCTTAATATTTGACTAATCATAATTGATTTGAACATAATTAAAATTAATGAATCATGATGCAAAACAACAATTTAACATCATGTATAACCGAAAATATATAGCAAAACAAATGTTCATAAACATTCCAAAACAATTTCCATTTCCGTTTTAATTTAATCCTTATTAAATTAAAACATCTACAAATTTATCATATTGTCATCTTAACAATTTAAAACAACAATATCAATAAATCAAAATGAAAACAATAATCAAAATCAAAAATAAAAAAAAACGAGCCGAAAAATAAAAAAAATCAGCCAAAAAAAATTTAGCCGAAAAATAAAAAAAAAACAGCCGAACTGAAAAAAAAAATCACACGGCCAACAAAAAAAATTCCAACCGAAATAATAAAAAAATATTCTGAAAAAATTAATTCAATATTTCATTCATAAAAATCATATAAAATAATTTCGTAGCCTTAGCTCTGATACCACTTGTGGGAAATATCGGTATATTTCATACATGAATTTAAAGGATTATAACAAAATTATAATATATGAAATACGAGTCATAAACGAAAAGCATTAAGATTAGAATCAACCTTTGGTCCTAGCAATGTGGCCTAAGAACAAATATCGAAATCGATATTCTCCTAATTGTTGCACCCAAGATGTTCTGAGATATGCCTATTCTTGTGCTAGAAAGAATACAAAAATTACTGATAATTTTGTGAAAAGTAATTGTATGATGATTATGTAGAGAAGAAGAGTTTATATAATACTCTTCTCCTCTCCTCAAAACCGTGCAAGTAGGTAGTATAGTAGAGGTAGGAGTCTTCCTCTTTTTCTTCTACTTGTTTTTGGTAATTAGAGTTAAGATAGGAGTCTTCCCTCTTTCATTTATTTAATGTATAATATTTGTATATATTATTATTGTCATTTATGTTGTTACATATTAATAAGTCGACATCATTTATTATGACAATATCGTATAATATATACGTCAATTATAAATATCGTATATTTATAATTTGCTAATTAAATATAACATTTTATATTTAATTACGAATTAACATTTTAATTCGTTTAAGCTTACATTAAATAATTACATTATATACATTAATATTAGATATAACAGTTTATATCAATTACGAATACCATTTAATTCGTCTCAGCTAGTATTATTTTATCATAATAATCGTATCATCATCACATTGACTAACCTTTTAGTCATATTCATCGACTAACCTTTTAGTCATATAAGGCATAAATATGATTATATTATTCATATAATCATATCTCTCAAACACATCCTTTAGGTGTAACCACCCCGGCCCAAACCTTGGGTCGGGAGCGGTCACTCATAGCTCTCCAGGCTGTGTACATGGCCCACAGATCAACACAGGTCCTTTCCAGCGCATTTTGTCCTCACTCATGCACATCCCGGGAACCTTCCCAGGAGGTCACCCATCCTAAGACTACTCTCAGTCAAGCACGCTTAACTTTTTGAGTTCTTTTGCATGGATGACCAGAAAAGAAAGTGCACTTTGTTGATATGAGTAGTACTTTCAAACCCTTTAAGCACTAGTCATTTAAGCTAATCAATGGACCTCTTCAATTAACGTGGGGTGTTACAATCACCCCCACTTGAAGAACGCAACGTCCTCGTTGCGCCTGGGAGCATAACCGCTAACCCAGAATCCTCCCCGCTAGGTGGGTGACCTGGGTACTCCCACCACAGGCTCACCACACGGTCGCAGGGTTGCTCTGATACCATTTGTAACACCCCGGCCCAAACCTTGGGTCGGGAGCGGTCACTCATGATAGCTCTCCAGGCTGTGTACATGGCCCACAGATAAACACGGGTCCTTTCCAGCGCATTTTGTCCTCACTCATGCACATCCCGGGAACCTTCCCAGGAGGTCACCCATCCCAAGACTACTCTCAGTCAAGCACGCTTAACTTTTGAGTTCTTTTGCATGGATGACCAGAAAAGAAAGTGCACTTTGTTGATATGAGTAGTACTTTCAAACCCTTTAAGCACTAGTCATTTAAGCCTATCAATGGACCTCTTCAACAAACGTGGGGTGTTACATTAGGTGTGACTTTTAGGGACCAGTTGATCACCGCCATTAAAATGAAAATAACGTCAAACTTCTAGCAAGCCAACCGTTATCGATAAACGTTAATCAACTGATAAGAATACTAAGTATACCCTATGAACCTGTAAGAGATTTATACTCGTTATCACACTAACTGTGGAGGACACTAGCTCCAACAATCTCCCACTTGAGGCTGGGGATATTGCTAGGGCTTTCCTTGACTATTACACTGGTTTGCTTGGAACTGAGGACCAAGTAACTTCGGTTAATGCTTCCTTATTCAACAATGGGCATTGTTTGACAATGGAGGAAGGCTCCATTCTTTTTGAACCTGTAACTCCAAGGGAAATAGGGGATGCTCTGTTTTCTATTGACATAAACAAGAGCCCAGGACTTGATGGGTTTTCTTCTGAATTTTTTCGTGAAGCCCGGGGCACTATTAAGGATAGTTTCAATGCTGCTATTCTTGACTTCTTTTCCACAAGGAAGCTGTTGAAGGAGGTAAACTCTACTCTCATCTCTTTTATCCCCGAGGGTAATTCTCCTATCACAGTTCTGGACTACATACCAGTACCCTGTTGCACCACTATATATAAGACCATTAGAAAGTTTCTTACTACCCGGCTAAAAAAACTTATGCCCCTCAATGTTAATATGGAGCAGGCTATTTTGTGGCTGAAAGGTGTATTTTTGATAATACTATGTTGGCTAATGAATTAGTTACGAGGTATAGTAGGAAGTATAAAACTCCTAGATGTGTGATGAAAGTGGATATTAGAAAAGCTTTTGATTTTGTTAATTGGAGTCTCCTTGAATCTATCCTCCCTAAATTTGGCATCCCTCCCAAGTTTTGTAGATGGATCATCACCCTTATCACAACTTCCGGGTTATGTTCTTGGAGCTAATCCTTCGTGCAAAGTAATTGATGGTTTTGTGAAACGTTTTTGGGGATATACAGATTTTGATTATATTTCCTTTTTATCGAATGGTATATTTCTTCTTCGTTTTAAGAATGAAGAAATGAAGAATCATGTATTACAATTAGGTCCTATTTTCTTTGATAATAAGCTAGTAATCATTAAGGAGTGTGCAACATGAGTAGAACCACATGGTCCATTTGATCAAGCAATACCAACCAAGCCACAATCAAGAAGACTAAGACACACCCTACAACATCAAGTAAACCAGCCAACTTTCAAGCCTTCGGGAGTTACACCAGGTCCAACCAGCAACACCCAACTTGGCCACCTACCAAGGCTACACGATTATCAACAAAATTGTCCATGAAGGTTTTCCCCAATGGTTCAACACAATTCCATCTAAACCAGCATTCAAATGACAAGTCTAGCATGAGTCTAGAAAGGTATTTTCAAGTCCAGTCCAGTTGAGGCTCCTCTTTTGCATTAGGTTAAGTATCAGCATGAATAAGGAGGTCCATGAGATCACAGTAGACCGTAATTGTTGGAGCTAGTGTCCTCCACAGTTAGTGTGATAACGTGTATAAATCTTTTACAGGTTCATAGGGTATACCTAGTATTCTTATCAGTTGATTAACGTTTATCGATAACGGTTGGCTTGCTAGAAGTTTGACGTTATTTTCATTTTAATGGTGGTGATCAACTGGTCCCTAAAAGTCACACCTAAAGGATGTGTTTGAGAGATATGATTATATGAATAATATAATCATATTAATGCCTTATATGACTAAAAGGTTAGTCGATGAATATGACTAAAAGGTTAGTCAATGTAATGATGATACGATTATTTAATACGATTAAATAATACTAGCTGAGACGAATTAAATGTTAATTCGTAATTGAATATAAACTGTTATATCTAATTAATGTATATAATGTAATTATTTAATACGATTAAATAATTTAAGCTTAAACGAATTAAAATGTTAATTCGTAATTAAATATAAAATGTTATATTTAATTAGCAAATTATAAATATACGATATTTATAATTGACGTATATATTATACGATATTGTCATAATAAATGATGTCGACTTATTAATATGTGACAACATAAATGACAATAATAATATATACAAATATTATACATTAAATAAATAAAAGAGGGAAGATTCCTATCTTAACTCTAATTACCAAAAACAAGTAGAAGAAAAAGAGGGAGACTCCTACCTCTACTATACTACCTACTTGCACGGTTTTGAGGAGAGGAGAAGAGTATTATATAAACTCTTCTTCTCTACATAATCATCATACAATTACTTTTCACAAAATTATCAGTAATTTTTGTATTCTTTCTAGCACAAGAATAGGCATATCTCAGAACATCTTGGGTGCAACAATTAGGAGAATATCGATTTCGATATTTGTTCTTAGGCCACATTGCTAGGACCAAAGGTTGATTCTAATCTTAATGCTTTTCGTTTATGACTCGTATTTCATATATTATAATTTTGTTATAATCCTTTAAATTCATGTATGAAATATACCGATATTTCCCACAAGTGGTATCAGAGCTAAGGCTACGAAATTATTTTATATGATTTTTATGAATGAAATATTGAATTAATTTTTTCAGAATATTTTTTTATTATTTCGGTTGGAATTTTTTTTGTTGGCCGTGTGATTTTTTTTTTCAGTTCGGCTGTTTTTTTTTTATTTTTCGGCTAAATTTTTTTTTGGCTGATTTTTTTTATTTTTCGGCTCGTTTTTTTTATTTTTGATTTTGATTATTGTTTTCATTTTGATTTATTGATATTGTTGTTTTAAATTGTTAAGATGACAATATGATAAATTTGTAGATGTTTTAATTTAATAAGGATTAAATTAAAACGGAAATGGAAATTGTTTTGGAATGTTTATGAACATTTGTTTTGCTATATATTTTCGGTTATACATGATGTTAAATTGTTGTTTTGCATCATGATTCATTAATTTTAATTATGTTCAAATCAATTATGATTAGTCAAATATTAAGATAATCGATTTAATCATGATTTAGATATTCATTTTAATTTGTTAAATTGAATCATCTAGTTTGAATCAATGTTTAATAAATATTAAATATTGATAATTGTACAGATCTTGTAATATTAGCAACATCAAAATTTTAAAAAAAAAAAAAAAATAACAAGCCGTGGCGGGCTGCTGTTAATAAATATATTTTTTTTTTTTTTCAGTTTTTTGTTTTTTTTATTGGCCGAGTTTTTGTTTTATGCATTATATTGATAATGTATAATGGTTGTTGTGAAAAAGTTCACAACTTTTCGATACCCAATTTTTTTAAAAAGGTTTAAAATAATGTTGGATTAATTCATATTACACGATAATATGAATTGGATTATGCTTGATTGGAATTATTCTGAGTAATTAAGGAATTGTCACATAATTTTGATCATTTTAAATAGGTGGTTTGGATAAATTACTCTACATAATTAAGGAATTATGTCTTGAATGACTAATTTATTGTTGATGCATTTTATTTTGTTGAATGATTTGTTGGATGGTTTATTTACGTATTTTTGCAATTGGTTGTAATTTGTATTACCTAGTGTGGCCTTAGTTGATTATGTTTTCGTAATGATGAAAACATGATCTTGATGTAATTTTGAGATCTCGAATCTCCTTTTGTTTTCTTTGAATTATGTTTTTAAATTAAAATGTAAATAGGTTTATATTTTGTAAGATATTCACAATATTGGTGGGAAATATCGGTATATTTCATACAAGGGGAACGAAGTACCTCAAAACAACAAGTCCAGCATAAAGAGAGTCTACGCGACAAGGTAATCGTCAAAGGGGTCGACGCCCGTTAGTGTGATAACATGTATAAATCTCTTACAGGTTCATAGGGATATTGCTAGGGCTTTCCTTGACTATTACACTGGTTTGCTTGGAACTGAGGACCAAGTAACTTCGGTTAATGCTTCCTTATTCAACAATGGGCGTCGACCCCTTTGACGATTACCTTGTCGCGTAGACTCTCTTTATGCTGGACTTGTTGTTTTGAGGTACTTCGTTCCCCTTGTAGTACTTTGTACTTTGTCGTTTATTTTGTTTGGCGACTCCACGTACTTTATTTATAAAAGTTTTTAAGACTCACCATTTTTCCGCTACATGTTTGTTTGTTTTATTTACCACTATCGCTGGGATTCACAATATTGGTTTGAAATCTCTTGATGGATTTTAAAACAAATATTTTTTTCCTTTATTGTTACTTGATCATTGTTTTGGTGAGCTTAAAAGACCTGGAATAAAACTAATGTTAGTCTTAATTACTTCCCTAAATTGGTATTAGGAAGGAGCAACAATGTAACATTATTGATAGTGATTTGTACTCGTGGATACTCCCGCCACCTTTTATGTTTTTTAATGACCTTTTGTTCTTTATGTAATGATATCTCCAAGCAGTCTAAAATCGCTTTGAACTCTTAGAATATGTGACCTTTTATTTTTAATTTAATCGCATCAGTTTTAGCAAAAAAAAACATCTCTCATTATGTTTATTCATTAAAATATTTAGTAAACTTTGAATGAATTTAAACAAATAAAATTGATTTTGAGTATATCTTCAAATGTATGAATGAGTCATAAAAAAAAATCTCAAAAGAATAAAGAATACTCTAAACATTGAGTTTTTGAAGTAAAACCAGATTTTGAAATGGAGAACGATATATTGTCTTTGGAAGCCCAGATGACAAGGAAGATCCTTTGTTGGGACTTGGGAGATAATCGAAAAATAGAAGGCAAAGTGGGCAACATTACCTCTTTCTTTGCCAACTTCTATGGTTTTGTTGAGGAGACAAATGACCTTATAATCGGGATAAATTAATGATACTCAAGTTTATTGAAGATACCAACAACTATTTCTCTTACACATACACAACAATACAAGGGGCATTTTGTATGCATAGTTAATTATATAATGTAAACACTTGAAGCATATTCCTTATAAAGCAACACCTATTTAAGGAGACAAAGGAATTTCAACATAAGTTAATTAAGAAGACAATATGCCAAATTATCCGCTTATGGATCACTATTCTTAGCGACAAAAGGAGGTTTCGGCAAAATAGAGACAAATAACAAATTTAATCATCACAGACTCTATCCCTTTTAAGCTTAATATTTTTGGTATTTTTTAGGCAACAAATGGATAATCTAATATTTAATCATCCAATCTTGGCACTATTCATCTTAAGCTTAAAGTTTTTGATATTTTCCAGGCAGTAAATGGATGATTTGATATATATTTGATCCGTCGTAAGCTTAAAACCGATAGTGTCCATCTTAAATGAGAATTTGCGTTCAACCTTCTCAACTTCAACCAGTTTCGGAGTATAAGTTAAAGTAATTATACACCTAATATGCTCATAACAATAACGGTTTTTTTAACATGTGTACTTACGGCACACATTAAGAGTCTAACTAAGCAAAAAATCAAAGAAATATTACATGAAAAAGGTAAGTATATATTCATTTATTTTTTCCATATTTACTGAAATATTCGTCTAGTTGTTTTTTTATTTAGAATTTTAATGCATGCTCTTACTACACAAGTAGGAAAAAACGTAAATCTACTATTGTAAGTTACTCCCTTTAAGACTAGCAATTCCCTTTTATTTTATGTGCTATTTAAAATAACTAACATTAACTTAATTATATCATTATATGCCGGGCTTGTATAAGACAAGCTTTAATAAATACTAGATAGAATTTCGTACTTCGCATGGTAAGTTTGTATATGTTACATATATATATCATTAATTTTAAAATTATTAGTTTTTATATTAAACTAAATGTAAACGTATTAATTTCTCTATTTAAGTAATTCTTAATATTCAAATACGTAAACTTTAAAATTTAGCATAAAATGTTTAAACCAAAATATTTGTTTACGACTCCTCTACATTGTTTCAGAAAGTTATTCTCACATTTTAATAAATACATTGTTATCATTTGGAATTATTTTTTTCATATATATGGTGGAATATTAATTATTCCAAAATAATTCGTATCACATTTAATTTAAAAGTTTTGCATTTTTCGCTCAACAGTTTTGTTAAATGAAAAACATTGTAAAACACTCAATTACATCTTATTTACGTCAAAAATATTTATAATAAATATGATACGAGTTTACTCATACGAAATCATTATTCACGATAAACTTATCTAGTGTGTTTAAGTTTTAAATTTTTTTTTGAAATTTTTTATGAATATTTGGGTTAAAATATTATACATAGATAATGCAATCTAGTTGATAAAATTAATTAAACTACAATTTATTTATTGCTAATATCAATGTGGTAGTAAATAATTACAATTTAATGTAAAAATTGACACGTCGCGTATCCATAATGGTCAACGGCTCAACCTAAATTTATATATAGATATATAGCATCATCGTGTATTTCGCAAGATAAAGTTTAAAGATTTTGTTATCATAACCCACGATATAAAAGTATTTAAATTTTATTTTGGTACTTTGGATCATGTATGAATTTATATTTTTAGATACATGTAAACAAAATGTATATGCATATTCAATTATGTAAATTTTTATTTACTTACATATCATATATGTTTTTTTACTTACGTAGACATAAAGTTACTATTTGATTGTTTCCTTTGCGTGATGATAAAGGAGGGCCGTCATTACAAATCTACTTCACTATTTGATTGTATTATACGTATGCATTCAAATAAATAAGTAAAGTTTTAACTCATCGCATCTTTTAAGCAATATAAACAATATATTTCTTTGTATGAGGTGTACATATTCGTTGAATTTAATATCTTTATAAATATAATAAAAATTAAACTCATATGAAAGCATTTTTCGCGGTATATTTAAAAATTTTAATTTGATATTTTTTTTGAAAATATTTGTTAGATGTAACTGACGTAATTATTTAATGTAAAATAATAAATATCTTCTATTAAATTGTTGCCGATATTTTTTCTACATTAATTCATTTTATTAATGATTAAACTATCATTAGTGGTTGTAATACAGACTGAATGTGCAACATGGCGCACCCACAACATTTCAACCCAATTTTACATAAGGATAAAAGATAAGCAGCATTATCTCGTGTTTCGCAAGATAAAGTTTTAAAATTTTGTTATCATAACTCCACGATATTAAAATATTTAAATTGTATTTTAGTACTTTGGCCTTTGGGTATTTGAATCTACTTTTCAGGTACATATATAAAAAAAAGCATATGCACATTCAGTTGCTATTGTTATGTAAATTTTGATGTACTTATATATTATAAACTTTTTTTTTACTTACCTATACTTACACTCCACGATTTGATGGAGGAGGGTCGTCATTGCAAAGTTAGTAAAGTTTTAACCCATTTCATCTTTTGTGCAATATAGATAATAAACTTCTTTTTATGAAAAATACGTATTTGTTGAATTTAACATTTTTATAATATAATAAGAATTTTAATTGATATATTTGAAAATTTTAGTTAAATAATTTTTTCTGAAATATCTATTAGAAGTAATTCGCGTACTTATTTAATGTAAAATAATAAATACTCCCTCCTATTCGCGATAACGTTCCCTTTTCATGGATGACACAAAAATTAAGGCAGATTAATTAAATAATGTAAAGTATTATAGTGGGGTGAGGTGATTGGGGAAATGGAAGCTATTGTGAGGGTGAGCTGATTAAAATAAGTATTGTTGTAGGGTAAAGTGATTATAATAAGATAAAGTATGAGTATTGTGGAATATTGTTGCGAGGTGAGGGGATTAAAATAAGTATAAAAGTTTACTAAATAAGAAAATAGGAAAAGTATTGTGAATAGATGAAAAAGGAAATATGGAAGGTTATGTAATATAGGAGGGCGTTAGAAGTAGTTAAGGCTGAATGTGCCAAATTGCGTGTCCATAGGGTTTCAACTTAGTTTTATATAGAGATAAGATTTTGTAATACAAAACTATTACTCCCTCTATCTGTAATACAAAACTATTACTTACCTTTACTTTCGGCACAAAGATTAAGAAGAAAAGAGGAGACGATTTGTGAATAGGAGAATTGTATGACACGTGGACAATAGTCTCATTGGAAGATTAAAATTCTCATAGAAACCATTCCTAATTAATATAAAAGGGTAAACAAATAGATAAGACATCTTAAAATGAAAATGGTAAACAACTAACCGGTACATAAGTAGGTTTTGACTTTTCATTTGATAACATATCTTACTACAGGTACAACTATATATTACTAAATTAATATTAATATGAGATTGACATATGGAATTCGTATGCTTATTGTTTTGTTTCGGAGTAAAATTTCTAGTCAACGGTGGAGGCAAAAATTAAAGTTAGTTAAGTTAAATTTCTATTGAAATTTTTTACAAAATGTTTTTAAATAATTAATCCATAACCCAAATTAACCGACATTATAATTGTTAACAACCAACTCAAATCAATTTAAACTTGTACTTCCTCCGTTCCGATTATTTTAATACCTAATGCTTTTTCAGGTGTCTCATTGATTTGTTTACATTTCTATATAATACGAATGATTTTGATTAGTAAATTGATAACCCATATGTATCATTGTCCACGACACTTGTATATAAATTGTGATCCATAGAATGAGATCACTTTGAAAAAAAAAACAGAAATTAAGATAAGATACTTAATTTTCAGAAATTCGATACCTTTGCTCTACCACTAGAGCGAGAGTTATTAGTTCAAAATCTGACCAACCAAAAATTACTCCATATATAATTAATTGGTAGAAGTGAAGCACACGAGTGAGGTGATTATTATTAATACAAAAAGAACAAAACCACTCTCTAAGGAATCTAAATTGACAAAATCTTCATATTGATGCCATAATAGTCAATATATAGAGGGAATATTCTTAATTAATCTACATTTATATATTGAAACTACTAGGAGAAGCATAAGTGATATTACCTAACCACTTTGCTAAAGCATTGGGACCTTCTCTAGATAGGTATCTTCGAAAAAAGCATTCACTATTTTAGACATGCATTATATGCATTTATCCGTCAGTGAACAGAGAAAGTAGATCAAATGATGCACCAAAATAAATGTTCTAAATCAGCACGAGTACTATGTACAAGCAAAGGAATACATTAATTAATACTCATAATATTAAATGAAACCCTAACAAAAATGTTAAAATAGCCTTTCATGCATGTCATTTAAAACCCTAATTTGACTCGTTAAAAAATGGAGTTGATTAAATTGTCATTTGATATAATAATTTCATAAATGGATGTAGTTCATAATATCATCATTAGGGAATTATAATTAAACAAAAATATATATAATGAAGAAAAATAAAAGCAAAATAAAGAAGGGCCTAAATTATTGCCATGATGAAACAGAAAAAAGAGGGCAATTTTTCCAGCCAAGCATCAAACAATTATTGTTAACAACCTGAAGTTGATAACCTTCTGAAGGGTAATGTAGTCTGAGCAATAACTTAGCTTGAGACAATGAAAATGGACTCAATGCCAAACTCCTAAACCCTGAGCTCCTCAACAATACCTCCCATGACTCGTACCTTTGGTGTCTCTCTCGCCTTGACTCCCCGTCTTCACCGACGACATCCTTAATCTCGTCTCCGAACCACCCTTCCTCTACCGCAACCCTATCTAGGCTCTGTGGCGGGAGAGTAGCCTCTAGAGAGTCAAACATGGCTCCATAGTGATCCAAAGCCTCGTTGAACCGTCTCAAAAAGAGAGGGTGGTTATGATCCGCCTCTCTTTCTCCTAAAGTCAAGACCCTGGGGTTCAGGGTCTTGACTTTATGGAGAAACCTCCTGAGGGAACGGGTGTCGTATTCCCTCAGGAGGCGGTGGAGGTAATCTCCACAGTTCACCGCCAATGCCTCAACCTCGTTGTTTAGGCCCTGGTGATGAACTACTAACAATGCATTCTCCACTAAGTCGGCATGGTCCACAACTTCGGAGTTGTGGAGCACGAGGTCGTTGAACTGGAACTCGAGGCCGAGAGACGTTGCAAATGTGCAGAGCCGGTCTCCAGTCCTCTCTAACAAAGCTGAGTCCCACCCAGCCCCGGTGATCCGGATCATAGGAGTCGGACGGCCTAAACTGGCCGCCCGCTCCACAACGGCTTGTAAAAGAGGCGGCCATTGGACGCCATGCATTATCTCCATATCAAGGATATGAATAGCATTACAGCCTTCAATTGCTTCCAGAATAGCTTGGTTTGCAGTCAAGTGAGTAAATCTGATAAATGGAGTGACTTGATTAAGAGAAAGGTAAGATGAGCATCTAACCCTAGTTGCTAATCCTTCTTGTGTAACGCTAGGTGGGGTCACATTGCTTGGATTAGTTGCCAGATTAGGGTTAGGGTATTGGGGAGATAAGAAGATGGAAGGTCCAGGTTGGAGAACATAATGAGGTGGTGTATTAGGGTTAGTAATAAAAGTAGTTGATAAATAACGATTAACACGTCCATTTAAGGCCTTACAAATGTAGTACACAAGCCTTTCAGTCGAATCGCCAGATTGCGAGGCGAAATCGGTCGAGAGAAGGTTTAAAAGGCGGTTGGCCGAAGAGAACTCGGAGCGTGAGACTAGCTCGGCACAAGTTATTAACAATTGACGTGGGTGGATAACTTGAGATGGAGTTATGGAAGATGATGAGGAAGCTAATAATGGTGTTGATGATGTATTAATAAGGTGAAATTGGTGGTAGTTGAATGATATTGGTGGTGGTGATTGGGGTTGAATAATGGTGGGTGAAGATCGGTGGTGATCTTGGTCTTCCTCTGAGCTAAATGATGAGGAAGAACGAAGCATATTTTACCGGTTTGCCCTAGAAGTTAGCTATTTTAGCTAACTTGGGTAGCAACCAATTATTGTAGATTTGATCCAATTTTCATTGTTATAATCGTAGTAATAGGTGAATAGAAGCCCTAAGGAATAGTACTAGGGATAGTAAAAAAAATACTATGATTATCTAATATAGTGGCGGATCTCAATCTAAATGAAGAGTAAATAAATGTACAAACTTTTGATTTGAGATTCGTAACTTTTGTTATTGGGCCAATTGAACCAGTAAATAAAGTTACGGGACGATTTTATGTAATATAATGTTAACCGTGACCCGTCACGGGTTGTTATGGTAATTTGGAGTGACACAAAAAGCAAGGTGAAGGATGATGAATGAAGAGATACTACTATACCTATAGCTAAAAGACTAAGTGTTTTATAAGAGAACATTGAAAGTAGACAACAAACCAAAATAAAGGGCAAAGAATCTCACTATCAAAAATAAATGCAAAGGCAAGAAGTAGAAGTAAACTCCACTAAATTACCTAAGAGAGCAATGAAAGAGCAAAAGGAATAAAAGAGAGAAATGTGGAAGTTGATGAGATGGCAGGAGAATACGGAGAGAGAAGATGATGGGAGATCAGAAGGAGGAAATTGAGGGAGCAAGTAAAGCAGCTGCTACAAGTTTTAGTTCTTTCATTTCTTGCTAAAATCAGGGACATGGTTGATATTCTTTGAATTTTTGGAAACATATGCCAATAGAAAGTTTTTTTTTTTTCTTAACTTTATTTTTTAAAGTGGTGATTTTCTATAAGATTGTCTATATTGGTTGCGCAAATTCTGTTATAACTGTCATTTCCGTCTGAAAAATAAGATAAGGTTATATTGTAACTTTTGGGTAAATTGTATTTTAATAGCGGTCACATGATACTGTAAAATGATTATAAAATCCCAAAGAGTATGCTAGCAATTAGACTTTCTGAGCATCGCATTAAAGTTTTCGACTTGTATAGTTTTATCCGATAAGAAGAAAGATTTCAAGCAAAATACTACAGTTTTTGAGCTCTTTGAAGCATGACTTTTATACCATTAGAGGTAATATATTATCTTATGTATAATTCACTTACTGCGTGCAAGGGAGTTTAAAGTACTCCTTTTTTCCTTTTCTTTTTTCTCGTCTTTATACATGTTCTCCATATGACACTTTGATTGTCATTTTATCCACTTATATATTATAACGATTTTTCTAAAATGTGCCTTAAGGGCACATGATAATACTACATGAATGGAGAGTTTTTTTAATAAAAATCATGGAAATTTGTATTAATAATATACTTTTTTCAATTCCAATACCATTTTTATGTCAGTCATTTCATTAAGTAGTACTAGTTTTCAATTCGGCTTGTGCAAAAAAATGCACGGGTTACTTTTTTTTATGAGAGATAGTTATATCTTTTATTCATTTTATTCATTTTATCTGTCACATGATGTAGTTTTATTTTATTTAATAGAAATACATCATTTTTTATTTACTTTATTGTCAAAGTATAGTAACAAACATTAGGAAGATAATGAAATGAAAGAATGATATAATATAAAAGGAGAAAGTGAAAAGAAGAAAAACATCATGGGGGGCCCCATTAAGTAAAAATTGAGAACCAAGGAACAATCATATAAAAAACTAAGCTGTTATATACAGCTTTAGAAATACATTATTTTTTTATTTACTTTATTGTCAAACTATAGTAACAAACATTAGGAGGTTAATGAAATGAAAGAATGAAATAATATAAAAGGATAAAATGAAAAGAAGAAAAATATCACAGTGGGTCCCATTAACTATAAATTGAGAACTGATCAAAATCAATCTAAAAAATTCAATTTTTATATTTAGAAGCTTAGCATGTACACTTATTAGGTCACATTTTAGAAAAAAACGCATATTATAAGTACCGGTTTAAAATGTATGTTTTTATGTAAAAATTTTCGATAACAAATATAACTAAATAAAAATCATTATAAAATAATAAAATTTTATACTTTATACTTGGCTACATTGAAATGTTATCAATCTCTCATTGAAAATACATTATTTTAATTATATACTATCAGAATAACAAAAGCTATTTAAAATTAGAATGTGTAGTGAAAAAGAGATCACTAAACTCAATCATGATTATTAAGACGATCTAGGAAATCACAAATTCTCATTTCTGACGGGTCAAATATTATTACATCGGCATCAGGAAAAGACAAGTTATTAGTAATTCATTATAATACTTGTCGTCTTATCTATTAATGAGGAAGATACTTAACTCGACCAAATTTGTGACGGATATACCCATCATAAGGGAGTCTTACTGATAGTAAAATACTTTTATAGTTGAACTCATTCGAGAAGGCTTGGATCCGTTTCTTGAGTTAGTTTTGGGAAAGATTATCTCACTATAAGTTTATTGTAATGCTTATTATACCCCGTTTCTTTTTCCAAAAAAACCAAGAAGTAAGCGGAGATAAGACCTAAGATAATTGCCTAATTGGCCTACTTTTAATCGGGGATATAAGGTGATTGCCTAATTGGCTTATAGGTTGCCACGGCTCGGCACCTAACTCGATCACTATTACCTCAAAGTTTATTACGGAGTAATACGAGCAGTTCACATATGGACGAAATTATCCTTGCAGAAAGAGTACGTACTTTGGACAAGAGAAATGACTTAATTTTCTTCATATTTCAGGAGTAATAATGAAGAGAAATAAATTATGGGCAATATGGTGAGACTTGACATCTACTCATCAAATACAAAAGAAATGGAATTGCGAAGGTGAAGGCCCATGCAAGAAGAGAGGGATGGATAGTTCACTAGCTTACATCGCACGGTCACATCCACCCGTACCTCAGACATGTCCCTATGCCCGCACCTATCTATGCCCTATGTCAACGCCTACTTATTATAGCTACCAAATTACTTCTTGTAGCATGTATTTCCGGATCCTAACTGTACAATGCCCCTTATTAATAGGGAGTATCATAAATTCTCAATCAAGACGAGCAATATCAATCTTAAATTAAAGATGGTTAAATACAACCAAACTTAAGACGAGCATTTGTATACAAATTACCGAGTACTTTGTAAAAGCAAAATAATACATACAACAAGTAATATAGGATGTCCATAAATTTTAGAATAAGATAGTTTTACATGTAAGAAGATTTTTTTATATAAAAATCATGAATTTATTACTATTAATAAATAAGTGTTTCTAGATAAACGGATAGTGTGAGACCGTCTTACACAATAATTAGTCGCCTTTTTATATTGTGAGAAGTTTCTATTATTTCAAAATGTAAGGCAATTATTAGCTATAAGTCTATAACAGATAGTGTGAGATCATTTTTATCTTTCTCCACATTTTATTTTAAACAAATTGGAAAGGCAGTATTTCGTTATTGAAAAATTATTTTTCAGTAACATATCAAGTGTTTATCATGATCATTTTATTGATGACGACTTAAAATCCCTCTTTAAGGTTTATTAATTGCATTTTCTACATGGTATCCCTGTATTTTTGTGAATTCTACGTGTTACCCCTTCACTTTTCAAAATATATTGTACCCCTAGCTAACTTTTATCATTAACCACCGCCATAGCCCTACATTGTATTCTGTGATTTTTTCCGTTAATTGACCACATGACAATTAATTAGACCTTTCTTTTTTTATATAATCACATAATTAACCTCTAATAATATTATATTATATCTACTTTAGCAGTATAACTACACCATCTCATATCAAACATCCCCACTTATAAGTTATAACCACCCTAACCCCGCCGAAAACCCTTCATAACACCACACCAAAACTGGTATGTTCATTTTATGACCGGAAACTACACCTACTTTATTACTCATGGTACCTTTTTTACTTCAAAGTTATTTAAGAATCAATATTATTTTAACCGGTTTTTTTTGTAAATAACCCCTCTTATATGTACTAGTTTTTACAAATAGCCACCTTATAGGTCTTTTTTTTTTTTTTTACTAATGATCACCTTAAATTCACCTTAATTCAAAAACTCAACACCTAATATTGATTAAGCTGAAGATTTTTATAAAACGCGATCTAGTAACAACATTACGACTTAAACTTAATCCACATACCTAAACTATCCTTAGTTATTACACACCTATACCCTTGTTTTAATCCATAACACATAAATTGTAACACCCCAGATTTTATAATAATAAATCATTTACTAAAGTCGTAAATTTTATAAATTCGTCTTTTACTTTTATTAGTTAAAATATTTTAAGTCGATAATTTATGATTTCGTGGCTTTAAACTAATGTTAAATAGAATTTAGTATAGTTGGATAGAAACCGTCGCATTTCAGTCCGTTATGAGTTCATAATCGAATTCTACGCGAAAATTCAAATGAGTCGACCCGATATGAAATTTGGGTCTTGTATTACTCACCTTCTCAAAATAAATTCATTATCCCTCCTCCTTCTTTCTCAAAATTTCACCAAACATACTCTTCTTCATCTTCATCTTCCTAAACCACCAAAACACCATTAAAACTCCATCACTTTATAATCTTAAGACGGAAGCCATTTCTCCGTCTCTCAACGAAACTCGACGATTTTTATATCAATCTTCTCCTCTTATCCTGCTCTTCATTTTCATACTATAAAATATTCATTTCCTTCAACTTTCTATAAAACCAATTTTCTAGATCTAAACTTAAGACGGACATAACTTCTTCGTTTCTTAACCAAATTATAATTCCATTTAATGTTTCAGAATCCTCTCACCGTCCTCTTTCTTTCTAGCCAATAAAAGATCGAAGCTTTTAACTTTATTTTTAGACCGTCTTTCATCATATTTCAGTTTTGGGTTCTTGTCACTTTATTTAGCGGGAAAAGATGTATTTTGAAGATTTTGGGTCAACGAGTTCATGTAGGTTGATGATTAGCTTGGGAATCGAGGATTTGAAATTCTAATCGAGGTAACGGTGATGGGTTACTCGGTATCACATCTGTATGTGTTTCTTATGTGTTTTAAGGTACTAATTATGATAAAGATAAGTGCTTTGTTAGTTAGTGTCATGAATTCATGTTCTTACATGTTAATATTGAAATTAGGTAAAGTTGTTGTGTTGTGCCTTGTTGATGATGAAATGAATGAAGTTTACATGTATTGATATGCTTTAGTAAGATGAAACTAGAGACACCCGTATCGGCAGAAACGGGTCTGAACCGGAACGGGACGGAACCCAGTGGCTATGAAAATTTGACAGATTGATCGGCGTCGAAAAATTAAGTGGTTTAGGCTTTTGAATTTCTTGATTTGGAGTTCGTATGAGGAAATGACGTCCGTTTTACTATTTTGAGCTTTTGAATGATTATAACATATGAAAATGAATTCTTTATATTATTATGCTTATTTATCATGTTTGAACTTGAGTTGAGCCATTAAGGGCTTTAATTGACCTTGTCAAATGATTGGATACGTTTAGAATGCATTAAATGTGGTTTATTGTTGGAATTGTTGTTGGAATTGAATGGGTAACCATGGAGTTTAAGTTTGGTTGTTGTTGTTGGTGATTTGCGTGTTTGTTGTCCCAGCCGACCGACCGGCCGCCGGTCAGCCGACCGGCCGCCGGTCAGCCGACCGGCCGCCGGTCAGCCGACCAGCTGGGAACGCGTCTGATGTGAATTGACGTTTTTAAAGAATTTTGGTATTGCGTAGTTCCCAGCCGGACACCTCCTATAAATTGTGAGCTTTTGATAGTATGTGAGTCCCAGCCGGCCACCCGGCAGCCGGCCGACCGGCTGAGACTCCCCCTTCCCCATTTTTTTTATTTTTTCCTCTAAATTAGCATGCGTCCCCAGCCGGGTAGCCGGCGGCCGGTCACATCCACCGGCTGGGGATCCCCTGTATTTTTATTGAGTTATTTCGTGTTGTTGTAGTGCCAGTTGGGTAGCCGGGGGCCAGTCCCCCTGACTGGCTGGCAACCCCTGTAGCTTATTCTCATTTCTTTTCCATATGACTTCACATGAAATAGTTTGTATGGTTTGTTTATCGTATAAACTTACGTACTAACATTAAATATTCTTGTTTAGAATATATGATATCTCATATGCTTATATCACATGTTTTGTGACGGTTTTTGATATGTCCCCTCTTGAGTCGGTTCTACCTTATGTTTTGATTTGAGCACTACTTGTTGAGTGCTATGAATTCTCATTTCCAGGCTACACCTTATCCTCGTTAGACAGGAATGTCGGAGCGATGGGGTGTATCCTTGATGCTTGTATGCATGTTTTAGTGGGGATATGACGACGTTGTTAGGAAGTGAACGCAATGCGTTGATCGACCCGACCGTCAAATGTTGTATCCTTGCGAGGTGGTATCATTGCATGTAGCGTACTAGCTTGACTTTTGACTATAGATCTTTTTCCGCCTCTTTCGTGTAGTTAGCCAAATTTGGGGTACTCTACGTCCTTTGTGTGATCGAGTCTTGGATGTGGAACGCCATACCACATGTCGAATCGGGAAATGCCTTATCCCGAGAGTCTAGCCAGGTTTAGACTAGGACTGCATTATTACCGCCGTCCTACCAGGAGGAATAGAGTCTTGTGTGTATGAAACGCCTTATCGTACACGGTTCAGGGGAACGTCTTACCCCGTGGACATGTTTGTCTAGGTCATGAGTATACGAAATGCCTTATCGTATGCGGTTCAGGAAACGCCTTATCTCGTGGACTTCCATTGACTTGTCTTGCTACTTGTACATGATGCTAGTGCGTGTCATTTACCGTGAGAGTGTGTATGCTTATGTTTGATCATATGATGGATTGTATACTTGATTGGTTGGATGCCTATGATTGGTTTGTATGTCGAGTCCCAAACCTTCTCAAGTATATGTCGCTAATGGTGAGATGCAAGCCTTTAGTGTTCTATATGGTTGTCAAGGGAGTCTTCCCCGAGTATTGTATTTGCATGATGAAGATGGATGATGGTTTCCTTTACTCGTATATTGTTATTATCATAATGCTATTTTCACATCCGGCATGATATATATGATTGCATGATGACACATGATTATATGCTTATTTATGTGCGTTTTGATGTGATATGGCTGGGAGAATCCTGAGTTACTCCCCACCGAATGTGGCATTCATTTTTAATGAATGAACAGGTTGCAGGTTGGTGTTTGCATGGGGTTGTGGCGAGTGAGCTAGCGAGCATTGTCCTTACGGCGATTCACCCATAGCGTTATAGATTTTAGTAGTTTTACTATCTTACTTGTATTCTTCAAGGGATCGGGATCCCTTGCATTTATTTAAGTTATATTTTGTACAAATGATTTGTTAAACTAAGTTTTGGTTTTATAATATAATGACATTCGCGGTTTTGTTTTTAAAGTTTTCAAAATCCCGTGTTTTCCGCTGCTAATCTATGTGTTTACTTTAATTGCGAAATCGCAGGGTGTCACATAAATCCCCCCACATCAATTGAAAGCATCAAACCCCTAAATCAATTGTTCTTCTTCAATCACTAATCCTTCCTTCCTTTAAGGGCTGGTTTTACCGGCAGTTCAGCATGTTACCTCCACTACTCCGACTTTTAAGCATATAGAAGAATCAAGTGGGAAAATACAACAATTCTCTACACTCAAGTTCTTGCTCATTATTTTTTGTTTTTCATTATTGTGAATATATTTACTAATTATCTTTGTTTTTTATAGATAAGAATTAGAAATCGGTGACAAGATACATGGAGGAAGGAAGGAGTAGTGATTAAAGAACAATTGATTTGGGGTTTTTATGATTTCAATTGATTTGGAGGTTTATGTGCTATGAATTTAATCAAGGGTGGGGGTGTGTAATAAGCAAGGGTAGTTTATGTATATTGATTACGTTTAAGTTGTAATGTCGTAAATATATCAGGTTTCATGAAAACCGTCAGCTGAATCAATATTAGGTGCTAATGTTTTGAAATGAGATGAATTTAAGGTGATTATTAGTAAGAAAAGTAACATATAAGCTGGTTATTTGTAAAAATTAGTACATATAAGGGAGTTATTTAAAAGAAAAAACACTATTTTAACTGACATTATAACAAGCATTTTATGACTTAATATTCCTTTAGGTTTTAATATGGCTAATATTGTGGAAGACTTAATATTTCTTTCAGTATTAATATAGCTAATATTGTTTATAAAGCGGATCAAGCATGACAATACCTATCTTTAGATCGAGTGTATTTAAAAGAATGCATTTCCATTCAGGTATATATAGTTAGATGTGTATATTTGACCATAAAAGAAAACCTCGTACGTTTTTTTTTAAAAAAAAATACTCCGTATATTCTTTATGTTTTGGTCATTTGTTTATTTTTGATTTTGGCACAAAGACCAACAAGAATGGAGGTGATCATTTGGGAGTTGTGTTGTTGAGTGACAAGTGGACAATAGATTATGTGGCTGATTAAAATATCCTTAACATATAAACCAATATAGAATGGTAAACAAATTACGTAAATACCCATTTATAAAATAGGTAAACAAATGAACGGGACGAATGAAATAATATATACTCCCTCCATTGTAATTATTTCTTTTTACCTTTGGATAGATTACTCCTTACAAATAAGAAAAACTGTAGGTAAAGATAAATAACTTAGGCGAAATAAGTATAAAATAAATGTACATGTATTCATTTGAGAGATCATAACCACATACCATACAAATAAATTTCAAAAGATATATTTTAAAAAAACATACTCATATAATTTTACACGGGTTTAAAACTAGTTTTCTTTATAATCCAAATTAAGATACAAAATTAAAAGCATTATCCCCTTTATTTTAGCTGGTTATGGATTACAAAAATAAGTGATGTCACGTAAAGAAGTTCAGTATATAGGGAGAATACGTCTTTGTATCCTTTTAATTTATGATTCTTCTTGGTGATGGGAAATTCTTTGAATTTCGCTTACCTTTTCTCATCCGCAAGGATGGTATGAGTTGATTTATGATTAACATAGTTTCCTTACCTTATCAGAATATATATATATATATATATATATATATATATCGATATTATATATATATATATATATATATATATATATATAGAGGCAAGATCCGGTGAGTCCACCTAAATATTTGAGTCCGTGAGTCCAGCTATACAATATCACAGAATATACAAAACAATATCACTGGTTATACTAAACAATATCACGAAAAACAACAGCACAAAAGGGTTAAAAATATTTTATGTCATACTACTCGCCGTTGACGACCACTACCCACCCACCAATACCGATGACAATCCAAGCATATAGATGACACAAACAAACATTTATCCACATTGTCATCACCCATTATTTATCCAATGTTTTATTTCCAATCTCCATATTTCTCCACCCATACACATTACTCCTACTCGGAGCTCACACCACCACTAATTACAATAAAAAATTTAATTGTCATCGCTATATTAAGGGTCTCGTCGTTGGTTATGAAGAAGAATGTCGGAGGCAAAGATGTTAAGTAGAGAAGAAATAGGATAAAAGAAGCTATATACAATAAACTCCGGTGAAACGCCGATAATAATGACTTTCCGGCATGCAAGGGCGAGAGAATGATGGTGTTTGTCGGAGCTTCGATACCGGAATCAATTGGTGTGAAAAAAGTATGAGAAAAAAAAAGTTAGTAATAGTGGGCGAAATTTATGTTCAGTGGTGTGATATTGTACAGTATAACCCGTGATATTGTTTAGTATAACTTGTGATATTGTATCCTGGACTCACGGACTCAAAAAGATAGGGTGGACTCACATGATCCTAATTCTATATGTATATATATATATATGTATATATAATATATATATATATATATATATATATATATATATATATATATATATATATACATACATACATTTAACCCTAGTGTCGATATTAGGAGTCTCAAAATATATCGTCACGCTTCATTTTCCGTGTCGCGGAAACCCGACACAACACTAAATAAAGTCCTAGGCACATCTAGTCTAGATACCTAGTAACCACCCTATAGCCACCCTACATGCCAAGGAGCCAATGCATGTTGAAGCATGCCCCCTTTTGTCTACTTGGGAGCCGTTTATTCCCTTCCCCATACCCCTCTTTTTGTCTTTCCAAAACCTCCACTCCAACACTCAATAAACCCTATAACTCAAGCTCCCACCAGAATTATTAGCTCACTAAAACACTATCAACACAAAAAAAAAAGAGAAGAAGAAGAAGAAGAAGAAGAAGAAGAAGCTAGGAGGAGGATCTTGCCTATACACTAAGATCTTCACCTTGTAAGGACTAAAATACTAAACTCTTAGCATTTTATTCTCATTCAACACTTAATCTTGATTAAAACAAACCCTTAAATGAACTATAAGAGTCTTCATTCATGCATGCAAGAACCTATATACATAACAATCATCAAAGTGTCAAATCCGGAGGTTGATAATTAACAGAATAAAACTCCAACTTAGACTTGTGTTATTGCTATGAAATAAATATGTGTCGTAGGGCTTTTTGTCTATAACAAGTGTACAAAATTTTGTCATAATCCCTTGAGTAGTTTGCAAATGCAAAATCATACAAAAATAACATGATTCTGGACAATCAAATCTGCTAGTCCCAATGTTTGTGTCTTAAAAAGTAACTTAAAGAATTATTAAGGACAAACCCTTTTACCACAATGCACTTCAATAAATATAGAGTATATTAGGCCCTGGAATAAACTCATTTGAATTTATAATCTTTGTAATATACTTAAAAACATTTTGTGACTCATATTCTGACCACTAGTTAAAGATCCGACCAATAGTACATCTTAAACCTATTTTTGGCTAACATTGTATAAACATAAAAGTTGGTAGACTAAATACTAGACCTATTGGAGTTGGTTTCGTCCAAAAATATTAAGTATTTGAGTTTATATGATTTTTGCAACACAAAATGACAATCTGGAAATCTGATAAAATATTGTTCTTTAGATCGATAGTTGAGAATCTACCCTTTTCGAATAGACCACTAGTAAATAAAGTTATACTAAAGATAAATTCTTGATATTTGAGTATGATAAACTTTAATGAAATAAATGCATGTTGGCCTTTTGAAAACCGATATTTCGACTATTTAAACACCCGAACCAGCCCAAAACTTTATGTGACTCGGAAACCGTCACGTTTTACTAAACAGAAATTTCAGAGGCCTTAGAGTCGTTTTTGGACTGTTAGTATTTGACACTTAAAGTTGTAAGACATCTTAAACAATTCAACCTAACTGGTATTACCCCAAAAAGTTAAGTAATGAAGGAGTTATGATGTTTTGAAGTCACTGTTCAGAATCTGTAAAACCGTAAAGTATGTATGAGATAATGAACTTGTATAAACCAAGTGTATAAGCTATAAGTTGTTAAACTAAAAGCACCAACTTGATAAAATACTCTTAAATATTCTGACCATGATCTTAGTTTGCTTTCTTAAGAATAAAACTCGGAACAAAACGTTCAAAATGAAAACATAACAAAAACCGAGTAAAATGCATAAAACCAATTGAACTAGTTAAGGACCGTCTGGAATAATTTAGTAACAAGTACTTTATGTATATTGTAGACTCGGGATTTGTAGAAGAAGAACTTTAAATCTAGACCAGCTCATAAGGTAAGGGAAACGCTTGTCCATACACTTTTCTTGAACTATTGAGTATTGTTTCAAATGTTATATTGTGTATAATGTTTATAATGATTGTTATTATAAGTTTGGATTATTGTGATGAAATATTGAAAAATAATTGATGTTATTCCATCCTTTGAAGTGTTGAAATATAATAAAGAACTCTTAACTTTTAAGAGTTTGAAAACCAAAACCGTTTGATCTTTTGTACAAGTTATGGAGATGGTTAATCTCAAGAAATGGATTTAATTGTTTGGAAAGGGTTTTGATTTTTGGTTTGAACGGTTTTGGTAGAGGGGTAGGTTGTTCCCAAATAATAAAAGGGGACCTCCTATACAGAGCTTCTGGTGGGGGTTAGTTGATCGAGACACCGTCCTCTTATCTTCCTCCTTGGGGTTGGCCCTTGGAGGGGTGTGCACACTCGGGATTTTTGGACAGTTATTGTACATGGTTTGGTGAACCCCGTCTTATCCGGACTAGGGCGAGGGCATCCTCTCCATACGGCCTCTATCCATTACTTACTAAAGAAAGTGAAGAAATGTTTTCTTCGAAGGAAAGTGTTTTAAGATTTGGAAGGACTAACTATTTTGGATCTGATTTCCTTATTTAGAAACTTGAACTTCTCAATGATATTCTACTTTCTTACGAATTCTAAATTTTAAGTAAAACTCTTATTTATTTATTTTTGGATTGTTTACCTTACTCAACATTATTGTTGACCCTCTTTTGTTTTGTCCTTAATTGGAACTGCTATGACCACTATTGTGAGAGCAGATCGTGTCACAGGTAATCCAAGGAACTAGGACGTGGGAACCACGGGAGAGCGCGCGCGTTATTGTTTTTATTGGAAACCAATGTTTAGACGATTATCTTTATTTTGCATCATCAAACTTATTCGCTTCCGCAAGCATTTGGATTTGGTTGTAATCGGATTTTACTCTTTGGTTTTTAATTCACGTGGACATTTACCCCTTTGAATTACATGATTTAAATACTTATACTACAATTGGTTCAAATGTGACACATCCATATTCCGAATTTTACATGAAAACTCTATTTTAAATATAATGGATTATGGGGGTGTTACAGGTTTAGTGACCTAACCAGGCTGAAAGGACGTTATGACCCATTAAAAAGTTGGTAAGAATCCGAGAGGAATATACCGCTACAAGGCTTAGACAATCGTAGTAATTCTAATATTGGTATCAATAAAACTTTTAAATCATTTGACATGAATTTCTCTTTGTTTATATCAATTTGATTAGATAGTTTATTTGACTGTTTTAGATAGTTTATTTTATCGTCATAGTTAGCTTATTTTACCGTCATTTTATTTCAGTCCTTAGATAGTTTATTTTATTGTTGTTTAGTTAGTTTTCTATTATTGTAGTTAGGTAGTTTTTCCATATTGTCATTTTAATTATCGTTCTTAGTTAGATTTAATTATTGTCATTTTCCTTTCCGTCAATTAGATTAGATTTATTTTATTGCAATTTCCATACTTGTCATTTAAATATCATCATTACATACTTGTCATTTTATTTCATGTTAGTAGTTTAGACAATCACCCCAAATGATTCGAACTTAAATGAAAATCACCCCATAGCAATTCATAGTTAACACGTACTCTCTGAGGATCGATCCCTACTTCCCTAATTGCATTCTTTATGTCGTTAGCCTAAGTGTGGGTAATTATTTTTGTATCGGGACTGCGACATAACTGGTCAAATTTTGGCGCCGTTGCCGGGGAGCACGGTTTTGTTTATCTATGTATTGCTGATTTTTATTTAAAATTCTACCATTTTTAGGTGCAACCGTACCTAAAATCATTACTTACTTTCCTTTTTGTGTTTTTCTTTGTAGGTTGACAAAAAATGGTGCGAACAAAAGAAGATCCTAGGTTTCGGCTTTTTGAACTTGCTAGTGGGATCCTAAGGGTCCATATGACTCTCATTGCTCTGATTGAAGGTAACCAGATCAGTGGCGAGCCACATGAAAACCCAGCCCACCACATCCAAACCTTTTGTGAGTTGTGTCGAACTTTTAAGAGGGAGGGGATCACCCAAAGCCAAATTAACGAAACTCTCTTTCCTTTATCACTAAAGAGAGAAGCCAAATGGTGGTTCACCCGTCGTTTAAAAGAGGCCACAAAACCAATGGAGTGGGAAGAGATCGTCTTAGCTTTCCATCGTAGGTTTAAATCTCAATCCACCATGTCAAACATATCAATTAATTCACAAAGAGAGAGTGGGGAAGGTTCCCAAAGTAATGGGGGAGAGCGAAAGAAAAGCCGAGTGGAAACCTCATACGATGTTGACATTACCATTTCCTTAGCATGTCCCGTTCCATCAAATGAAACCTCCCCAAGAAAAACTTTATATCGTCCAAGAGCTTTAAACCTATTTACCTCACTAACAACCCCTTGTAAACTTTGTGGAGGAATAGGGCATGTACCTCAAAGATGTGGGAATAAACTCACACCATTAAACCCCTTTCACCCACAATTTCGCCAAGCACAACCTACTTATACACCTCCTACCATTCCATACTCATCTTTTCAAAACGGTCAAGTAGAAACCAAGTTGAGAGAAGTAATACAAGCCCAACATAACATGTACTCATACTTCTTTTCTACAATATGTTCACTCAAATCAACCGTTATGTCTCTCCAAAAGAGAGTAGAAGAGTTGACCCCATCAAGTTCTAGCCAAACCACTCAAGAGAGTGAAGATCCGCTAATAGTCACAATCGACATGATTGGTGACTATAGGTTGCCCCACGAGCTTTATAATGATCCTTCGCTAGCCAACCCAACCCGAGCCCATACACAAGAGGAGACATCTCGTCTCGAATCTTTGATCATGACCTTGATAAGAGCTCAAGGGAAGTTAGAAGAGAGAGTTGGTGAAGCAACGAAGGCAAATGACAAGGCTTTTTCAAAGTTGGAGGCAAGGATCGGCAAGAAATTTCAAAAAGAATAAGCAACCCAAGATACTCCCAAGGAACCTCCCCTTGTAGAAGGGAAGGTTATCATTCCTTCAAAGCTTAAAGATCCAGGTTGTTTAAATATTTCCTTTACATTGAGTCTTCATAAGGTCAGAAATGCATTGTGTGATTTAGGGGCCTCTATTAGTGTCATGCCCTTTTCCTTTTATGAAGACCATTGCCCAATGAAAATGAAGATCACAAGTACTAGCCTTCAATTAGCCAACGAAACTATGCATACTCCAGCAGGAATTGTGGAAGATGTCCCCATTCGGATTGGATACTTCCTTATTCCCGTTGATTTTTATGTAATATTTTCAAAGAAAGGTAGAGACGAATATATTATATTAGGAAGACCTTTCTTAAACACAGTTGGGGCTTGTATTGATGTACAAGGAAAGAAAATTACTTTTGAAATAGAGGGATCACGTGCCACTTTTGATAAGAAGGGGAATGTGATTAGTGTAGGAGATGGTGACCTCGAAGCATTCAAAGCTTCGGAAATGTATGTGGACTAGATTGCCATGGTTGTTGGCAAAGGTAAATGAAAAATTCAAGGACGAAATCAAGCTACAAGGAGCTCACATCCCTTCACAAGGCTTAAGGAGGCAACCCGTCTTAAAAATGCGCTTGTCGGGAGGCAACCCGTCTTTCTCTTTATTTTCTCTTTTATGCATTCTTTATTCCACTAATTAGACAATGTTTTTGTTTTGGACTATTTCATTTGGACATTTTACATTTTGGATTTCTGGGATGTAATAGTTAGGAACAATTTTCGTTTTACTTGTTATTTTCATTTTTAGAAGTGCATGTTTAGTTGATAGTTTTTCGTACTCGGAACTGGAGGACCTATTGAGATGAAAAGAAGCTACCCTTGGCCCATGTTGCCAAGTCCATTAAGGTTAGTAAGTATGTGCAAAGCCATAGCCAAAAGGTAAGAGCAAGTAGCAAAGAAAAAAGAAACAAAAACCGGGTCAACAGACTTCCCCGATCGGATTCATGTATACCCGATCGGGTAAGTTGTTTGTTTCGATTTTGTTCTAATTTCTTCTATAAAACCAACTTGCTACCCTTTGCTTGCTGCCATATTCCCGTGTTCTTCAATTTGAAAGCTCAAAATCTCTCAAAAACCTTCAATTCTTAGTCTTTTCTTGCAAAATTTGTCACAATAGTTCATCCAAGGCAACATCTAAGCATTATCAATTATGTTAATTCTACTTTAGTTACTTCAATCCCTCTATTTTTCAGAAATCCAACATGAACAAACCCTAACCCAAATTTGGGGGTTATTGATTTTACTTGAAAAACTTGTTTAAATTGGATTTCTAATGCTTCTTACATGTTATAGAGTGAATGTTAGTAACTAATTAGCTAGCTTACTATGATTGGAATGCTCATATGCCAAGTAGAATACTCATCTTTACTATATGCTAAGAACTCATGCTTAAGTGGTACTGTAATGCTTGAATCCATGCCTTATACTATGAACTTATGCTCTTATTGTGTTAATTTAGCATTATTACCTTTAAGTAGTGCCCAAAGCTCAAGATTCAAGTGTAATGTTGCTCAAAATCTTAATGAAGTATTGTTATGCTTAAAAACATCCATTTGTGCTCAAAAGTAGCATGATAATATTTCACTTAGGTAATTATGCTTGAATTTGTGTTTAAAAGCCTAGTACTATAACACTTATGCCATCAATTTGTGATTATAATGAAGTATTCTAATACTAGTTTCTTTTAGCAAATGGCACCTACAATAAGGAGATCAAAGAGGGCAAAAACTACCAACCAAGGAGAAAGTAGTAGGGCTCATGAAGAAGACATAGAAATGCTAGAAGCTGAAAATCAAACCGGAAATCAAGAAGGGCAAGGTGCTATGCATGATCCCGATTTTCCGGATGTTGAGTTTTGTTCAAACAAGCAATGGCAAAAATGGTTTGCTATGAAAAGCAAAGGTATGAGAGCTACAAAATTCCTAGATATTTCTTCTTTAAGGCACATGAAACTTTATGAGCATGTCAAGGTGTTGTTTAGGGGTCTGGGGATGACTGCTAGTATGAACTTCAATTATAAAACCTACCCTCAATTGACCCTTGAATTCTTAAGCTCATTTGAATTACAAAGATCTAGGAATCCAAACTCTATGCCTCAAGTTCGGTTTCGATTATTTAATGATGACTATAGTATGAACTTAGAGACCTTTGCTAGACAATTCGGTCTCACCCATGAGGATAATGTTACCTCACCTCCCGAAGGCTTTGATATTAGCCATGTTTGGAATACCATTTCTTCTTACCCTGTCTCTCGTTGGGACCATGTCCCACACCAACACATGCATCATCCCGCCATTAGAATCTGGCAAAGATTCATGGGATGGACCTTCTTGGGTCGTGCTGAGCCTCATTTGGTGAGACATGTAGAGTTAGATATTTTAGGAGGGTTCTTGAAGGTCAATGGTGATGAACCCTGGTCGATTAGCATTCCTTACTATTTTGCTGTTCAGTTGACTAAAGCTACTAATCCTAAGAACACTAGTATTTTTTATGGAGGTCTTATCACTCACCTTGCTATGCGAGTTTGTGGTTTAACCAAGCCACCACTGACCTCAAGGCATTGACTACACCTCCCACCGAGATGGGAAATGGGTTGGATTATGATTATTTTGTTCAGCTAAATTGGTTTCGTGTCTCTAACCCCATATGATTTGGAGGATAGCTGGCCGTGATTCGGTCAAGTTGACCGCTGAGGTAACCAGATTCCACTACTTAGGCAGCGTCCTGAAATTCAGGAGGGTGAGGCTATTTTACCCTGTCCTACTTATTTTCTTCCTGTTGGGGATATTACCCCCAATGACCCCCCTGTTCAGATTAGATCCCGCCGCCCTGAGGTAGGATCATCCTCTAAGTCGACCCATGCTACAGGCGACGTGACTGCCATGTTTCAGGCCTTGACCTTGTCCATTAATTGAATTCAGTCCGACCAGCAGCTTGCTCTGCACCTCATCTATGATCACTTTGCGAGACAAGGTGTGATTAGACCTGAGGGCCCCCACCCGTCTTTCTATACTTGGCCCGAAGGGGGGTATGGTACTACTTATGATGCAGGTGTGCAGCAGACCGGACTTGATTACTGTGGTACTGACTATGGAGTCGAGAGTTTTGGAGGTTATAGAGGTGATTTTAGTAGTCACCAAGTAAATGAGTACCAGTCCTTAGGAGCCAGCAACCCTACCGGGATGGTTGCTTCTAGTGGTAGTTATTATTTTGCAGATGATACTTATTACACAGATGCTTCTGGATCCGCATCCGAGCCGCCTCCTTCGGAGAGGAGAGGTCGTAGCTAGTGGCCTTTGGGATGAGATGACGACAAGCTACCCTTGTCTATACTAGTTTGGGGGAGGCTAGACATTTTGTAAGCTTTTCCTTTCTTTATTTTTAACATTTTTAGTTTTCTTTTTAACTCCTTTTCCCATTAGAGTTTCATTTTGTTTCTCTGTTCTATGTGCTACCAACCGTTTTTCGGTTTGCTTCTATTATAATTGCATGCACATTGAGGACAATGTGAAGTTTTAGCTTGGGGGAGGATTTGCATTTAGGACTTACTGCATTTAGGATTGCATTTAGATTTTTAATTTTCTTATTTTCTTAGTTTTAGTTTATTTTTCTTGTTTGTTTTTATCATTTTGAAAAATCAAAAATAAAAAATAAAAAAAAAATTAGAAAAATCGAAAAAGACAAAAAAGAAAAGATCATTTCCATCTTACATTTCTCCATTTATAGTTTTTATAAGCTGATGTTTCATTATGCTATGAGGAATTGTGCATTCATGGGGATGTCTTGTACACAGTAGGTGAGGGATTGATTTTAGACTTATTAGGCTTGATCTTGATTTTGGCAAACTACATATACGGTAAGGTAGAGCCTCCAGTGATCAGTACATCTATACCCAATCCCAATTAGGTGTGTGTAGTTTCTCCTCATGATTTGCGTCACATCAAAAACGCACAAGTATGGTTTTCATTCCATTTCTAGTGAGCATTACATTCATGATTTAAAAAGCATTTGAAGCCATTCACTTTGAATCCATTGCCTAAATTTAGCCCCTTTTCACATTGTTTCACATTTCATTAGCTACATGTAAAAATATTGCCTACCTTGTTAAGTTAGTAGCTATACCGTTGGTGTTTGGGTGCTCAATTGGGATATTGTTCAAGTTATGTCAAAGTGATCTTGATTGGACGGAATTATTGATTGCCGTACCAAAGAAAAAGAAAAAAAAGAGAGTTCAAAAGAAAAAAAAGAAAAAAAAAAAAGAGAATGAAAAGAAAGAAAGAAGCATGTATTTGAAAAAAAATGGTTTATGAAAAGAAGAAGAAGTTGTGAGTGTTATTTCCATGATCTGCAATTCAAAAAGTTGGGAAATTCACTCTTATGTTGCCATGAGTATAAGCCAATTTGCTATTTTTGGCTTAGTTTTTTTTCTTGGGAATGGTTCCGCGTTTTGATTGAGCATCCTTGCATAATTGGTATGTTGCTAGCTTGACCTTAGCTCCACATTACCATAATTCATTTGTCCACTTTGTTACCCATCTCCCATAGCCTTCTTCTTGCTTTTAGCATCTTTCTATGCTTTTCATGATTGTTTTGACTTGTAGTTTTGGAATGTTTACCATATTAGATTGCGGGCGCATTCTCATGAGTCGTAGATAGGGAGTGCCACTCAAATATAAAATAATATTTCCTTGATCTATATAAAAATTTGAGAGTTGAGAGCACCGTGAGAGTCCATTGTCAAAAGATCATGCAAGAGCCGAAAAGTCTATTTGTTGTTCCTTATGCTGCGCCGTTATGTAAATCTCAACCATGATTCGCACTTTCCTTTGCCCTTGTTGTTTCGGGTTTATGATTCATCTACTTGTTAAGAGCTTATTTTGAGATTTGGATGATGGATTGATGAATGTTTGCTACCCTTGTCCTGGTTATGATTGTTATGTTTGCTTGAGAACAAGAAAGGGTTTAGCTTGGGGGAGTTTGATAAGTGATAATTTGTACTGATTTATCCCCCGTTTTAGCTCGATTTCTATACTATTTATGCACTTTGTTAAGTGATTAACGAGCTAATATTGCTATTCTAGTTGTTTTGCGTGGTTTGTTTCGTTTTATAGGAAATGAAGCGGTTTTGCTATATTTTCTTACTTTATGGAGCAAAGGCACTAGAATACGAGTTTTCGAGGAACCGATGATAGCAAATTCACGACTTGACTACGATTCCGCTACATCCTTCCTTAAATGGATTCATCTTGGACTTTGACTTTGTTTCTCAAAGGAAAACATCAACCCAAGTCAAAGGAAGATTAGCCCAAGCCCAATTACGTGTTACATTGACCAAGACCAAGGCATAGGATTCCGTGCCCAAAGACGAAATTGGAAGAGACGGAAAAATCCATCAGGGTTACATACCCGATCGGATTACCACATACCCGATCAGGTATGTTTGCTGATGAACGTCTCTTGGCTCTTCTTCTACCAAGCTTTAATGGAGTGTTTTAAGGCTTTGTCTAGGGTATGAATTTGGACGAAATGCAGCAGCCAAGCAGCCGTATAAAAGCCAAGGATCATCACAACAACTTAGCATACAATATACAATTTACACAATAACTTACAACACATTTCATATAAGTTTTAGTTTATAGTTTATGCAATCTTAAGTATTTCTCTACTGTTTTTATAAGCATTTGTCTTTATATTGGGTTGAATATTTGTTCTTTGCTTTCTTTCTTACATAATTTGCATTCCAATCTCGGTAATTCCCTAACCTTTATTTATGCAATTTCCAACATCATGAACTATAATGTAATTAGTCTTGTTTTTGTATTATTGTTGGTAGGAAATCAACATAAAAGTAATCTCGTTGAAACCAAATTATCGTTTAATATGTCATATTGTATTTTGCCTAATCATATAATAATCACCATAAAATTCATCATTAGAATCATTACTAGTATAATCTTGATCACCTTAATCATCGTAGCACCTTTATTTCGTAGTTTAATTTTGCTTATCATTTTCCTATTAATTTATTTAATCATTTAGAATTAATCTATTAATATAAGATTATCATTTTGTAGATATAATAAATAAAATTGAAGTATTGAAATGATTTACTAGTTATAATGAATTAAAAGAAGAATCGATACCAATAGAACCACGTAGTTTGTTTCTTCCTTTGGTTGTGCCAAATTCTATAACTTTGTTTAGTGGCCATGAACAATTGTTTGTATTAGTCAATTTCCGTCTTACACTACGAAACGAACGCGGGAAACTGACGGACAAAATCCGTCAGTAACAGAGAAAATCCGTCAGTAATTTAGACTACTGACGGAATTTCCGTCAGTACCACGCGTCACTTCAATTGGTAACGAAAAAACGGCTTCTGACGGATTTTCCGTCAGTATTTGACACTGCTGACGACTTACTGACGGACGGTTTATCAGGCAATTCAATTGAAAAGTGAACATAATATTGACTTTACTGACGGATACTGACGGAAAATCCGTCAGAATAGTCAAGATTGACTTGAGTTACTGACGGAAATTCCGTCAGTAAGTCAAGTCAATCTTGACTATTCTGACGGATTTTCCGTCAGTTTTATCAAGTCAATTTTGACTTTCCTGACGGAATTTCCGTCAGTTTTCTCAAGTCAATTTTGACTTTCCTGACGGAATTTCCGTCAGTAAGTAAAAGAGTGAGGCTGGATACAGCAGCCTGCTGTCCAGCCACAATGCGTTTTTTTGCATTGTTTTAAACGTTGAAAATTTCAACAAAACCTGCAATACAGAAAATACATACGTTCACCGCAAAGCGGTAATTCGTACTCACATCGACCGCACGGTCGGAAATCAACAAAAGGCGATAAAAATAAAGGGGAAGACCGATGGAAATTGGAAAAAGAATTCATTACATAAAATCAAAAAACAAATTCATACAACTTGAAGATTTACAAGCTTACAAATTCAACTGTTCCTAACTTAGGTAAATTAAACATTACTAACCTAAGGGGGTAACGGGAGGTACTCCAAAACCGTTCCCGTCGTCCGTGTTGTCCTCTCTTGGACGTGGAGGAGGGAAGTTGTTGCACAAGTCCGGGGGAAGAAATCTCATCATAGCCGCTTGCATGGCAGCCATTTGCGCGGCTTGGTGATCCATTTGTTGTTGATTGGCCCGTACTTGTGCTTCAAGGGCAAGTCGGGCGACTCTCTCATGTTCTCGTTCATTCGCAAGTGCATTCAATTGTTCCTTCATTTGAGTATTCTGAGTTGCGAATTGGGTGTAATCTGTAGGATTGTAGGAGAAAGAAGCGCGTGCACTTTTGTTGCATGGTGGTTCATACCACACTTGTTTCCCCTTGTCTCCTACCCCGAAGAGCCTTAACTTCTTATCGAATCCGTCAACCGCTTTGTAGAATGCACGGAATTCGTCTGGGGTCTCGCCAGTTGGCGTTTGCTGACTCATCTCCTCAGTGTAAGCTTCCTGAACCCACAAAAAAGAAATTATATAATTAAAAACATTAAGTAATCAAAACAAAACGAAACTAATAAATAGTATTAAAATTAGATATAAAAAAACTCCTTAGTAATTATTAGACAAACTTACGTTTGTCTTAGCAGCTCTAGGGTTAACCCATTCGCCCTTCTTGTTCTTTTTTGTTTTCTCAAACAACTTGTACGGGGTAGGATCAACCTGAAAGTATTATAAAAACATAAAGTGATATATATATCGGAAATATTAATCCTTCATATTTAATATCCTAAATTGTATGTGAATTAAAAATAAAGGACTTACCAATTCTTTAAACGCATCGGAACAACTCTTCCGGCCTAGAGTATGGGTGCCCACCGCTTTCTCGCCACCTGACCGTCTATTAGCCTTGTTTATGTTAGACCTCTTGGCGAATTCGGGATCGCTTTCGGGCCTATTTCTAATGTTTTCCCACCAACTTTCAGGCACCCAATCCGGCCTATTTTTGTTATACTTGCAGCCATTGACAAGTGAGGTAATCCGCCTCGTGACATGTTTCTGCCAGTCGGGCTTCGGGTCGTAGTTCGGATCGACCGAGTTCACATGATTCTATTTCATCATAAACAACTTGTTAGTAATTGCTGAAATTGTATAACTACACTTTTTGAATGAAAACAATTACTTTTTAGTAATAGATACAACCGTAATAAAATATACCTGAAAGTACTCCCACATCCGCCTACGCTGGTAGTGGCTCGCTTCACTCCATTTGGTGAAGTATTCTCGGTTATGGTACGAATAAAAGACCAAGTAACGTATTGCTTGATCGGCTTGTCGTCCCACCTGAAAAATATACATATTAGAACGAACGCGATAATAAAAGATAATAGAAATTATCGTAAAAGTGATAATAAAATAAAGTTTGCGATAATAAAAGTATGATATATATAAATTAATTAGACACTTACCATTGGCCTATAGTAGGATTGCGAGACAGAATAATCCGGTTACTCTCCTGCTGTGGCGTCGGGATCGCCACCTGCTCCTGCTCCTGCTCCTGCTCCTGCTCCTGCTCCTGCTCCTGCTCCTGCTCCTGCTCATGAAAGGCAGCATCCTCCTCGTTCCGCTCATCGTCGGCACGACGAGAACGACTAGTACTGCCACCTATGATTCGTCTGATAAACGATCCACCTGCCATAAGTAAAAGCTATATACAATGGAAATTGTTAGGTAGTTCAATATATAAAAACCGTGAGCAAACTTCTTGAATTACAATGCAAAGTTTCAAATTTGATTATAATTGTATTTTGACAAATAGATTACAATTAACTAGTGACCCTCACTATCACTATCACTACAAATCAACAAACTTTCATCATCTGAAAAAAGTATTCCGACTTCTTCCTCATCTTCCTCATTTTGTAGTAGTTGAATTTCTTCATCTTCATCATCTTTTTCTTTTTCTTCACCGATGTCCTTGTCATACTCCCCTTCACCCCTTTCAACAACCACTTCATATTCATCCTCACTTTGTGTCTCTTCCACCAAAATTGGTGAAATTGACTGACTATTGACAACCACATCTTCTTGGAAGACAATTTCGTCAACAGGAGCATCAACATGCGATCGTGCCTTGATTTTAAAAACCGCGGACCATTGATTATCTTTCTTAGTGGTTGGATAAGGAGCATAACACACTTGATCCACTTGAAAAGCTGCCACGAATGGGTTATGTCCACGAAGTTTCTTTTTTAAGTTTACATCGACAAGTCCGTATACCTTATGGATACTAACTCCCTGTGGGGAATTATCAAACCAATCACATTTAAACAATATGGCTTTATAAATTCTGTGCTCGGTATAATAAGAAAGCTCAACTACTTCATTAAGGGTTCCGTAGTAGTCCAACCCTTCAGTAGAACTCACACAAACCCCATTGCTTATAGTAGCTTTCGGAACATCAACTCCCTCTTTAAAAGCACGAAATTTGTAGCCATTGATAGAATATCTTCTCCATGTCCTCACCCAGTTACTTGGACCCCCTGCTAGAGCTATTATTAAAGGATCCTTCAATCTATAAGCCTATATATCAATAAAACAATATATTAATTATATTAAGATGTTATATTCTCAATATAAATTATTAGTTAATAAGAAATTGAAATGTGATCTTACTTCATTTCCCAACCATTTCGAAAAACTTTTGTCATGTTTGCTCCAAACATCATCATAAGACGTGACATCAGGATATGTGAGTTTGATGTACGTCTCGAATTCCCTAATAATAAGACGTGACATCAAGACTTAGTAATGTACGTTTGAACTATAATGAATTAATTTTATTACGAAAACTTATTTGTGTAATAATGAATCAAATACTTACTTTTCATAAGTCTCTAAAAATTGCCCACAGTTTCTTAGCACATAAAAATGAGCTTCTTCAAACTCTTTTTCATTTAAGTACCTCGTTATACATTTCCCGGTAGTATTTCCCATGTCATCATTGAACAACTCGGGTATATTTGAATCTAGTTGGTTATCGGAATTCACACCAACCTCCAAGTCCTTCGCTTTTGTGTCAATGTGATCTTCGAAATATAGGGAACAAAAATTAGAAATTTCCTCTAACAAAAAAGCGTTGCATATGGAACCCTCGACCCGAGCTTTGTTGCCAACCTTCTTTTTCAAATGATTAAGGAACCTCTCAAATGGATACATCCATCGATATTGGACAGGTCCTCCAACTTTCGCTTCATAAGGTAAGTGAATAGGTAAATGCTCCATGGAATTGAAGAAAGAAGGGGGAAATATCATTTCTAACTTGCATAATATCTCCGCAATTCTTGACTCTAGATGTTCCATGGAATCAACTTTAATCGTAGAAGTACACAAGTCTCTAAAAAATTGGCTTATCTCCGTTATAGCATTCCAAGAATTCGTCGGGAGTAAATGTTTCAATGCAACAGGAAGTAACCGTTCCATAAAGACATGACAATCATGACTTTTCATGGAATGTAACACCAAATTTCTATGGTCAACACACCGACTCAAATCTGAAGCATAACCATCCGGGAATTTCAAACTAGCAACCCATTCGCATAGAGCCTTCTTCTCCGCTGTCTCTAAAACAAACCTAGATGATATGGGTCGTTTCAAGCAATACTCAAGAAAGTCAGCTTTACCCTTAGGGCCAAATGAAGTTTTCTTTGTTACATTCATCACCGTGTTGATAAGTTGTTCAAAAAAGTTTTTCTCAATGTGCATAACATCTAAGTTGTGTCGAATCAACAATGTCTTCCAGTAAGGGAGTTCCCAGAAAATGCTTTGTTTCCACCAACCTTCAGTTTTGTCGTTTTTCAATCTTTTCATTTCTTCAGCAGAAGACTCGACAACTTTTGGTAAACCTTTTACCGAATCCCAGACTTCAGCACCGGTTAATTTGATTGCAACTGTGGTATCCTCAGTTTTCCTATTCTTTAGAAAATGCTTACAATTGTTGCGGAAAGGATGATCATGTTTCAAGAAAGTACGATGACAATCGAACCAACAAACTTTTTTACTATGTTTCAGAAAAAAGGATTTAGGATCTGTTTGAAGACAATAAGGACAAGCACGGTATCCGGCTGTGGACCAACCGGAAAGCATGCCATATGCAGGAAAATCATTGATCGTCCATAGTAATGCCACTTTTAATTGAAAGTTACGTTTCTTAGAGACATCATAGGTATCCACACCGGTTTCCCAAAGTTCTTTCAACTCTTTGATCAACGGTTGGAGGTACACATCCAATTTTGCTTTAGGGTTATTAGGACCTGGAACGATCATAGATAAGAACATAAATTGCCTCTTCATGCATAACCAGGGGGGTAAGTTGTACGGGGTTACAATCACGGGCCAACACGAGTAAGACTTCCCGAATTGGCCATAAGGTGAAAATCCATCTGTACACAAACCTAGTCGAACATTGCGAGGCTCACTTGCAAATTCTGGATGCTCTCTATCGAAATGTTTCCACGCTTCTCCATCACTTGGGTGTGCCATTGTCCCTCTTTCTCTTACTCGAGAGTTTTTATGGTGCCAACTCATCTCACCTGCTATGTGTTTGGTTGCAAATAGTCGTTGTAACCTTGGCGCAAGCGGGAAATAAGTCAGTGGTTTACAAGGTATTCGCTTCCGGCCACTTAAATTCTTTTTACCTTTATATCGAGAGGCATGACATTTGGTACATTCCTCAAGATCGGCATTTTCTTCCCAAAAAAGCATGCAACCGGTAGGACATGCATCGATTTTCACATGGGGTAGTTGGAGTCCCTTAAGCAAATTCTTAATCTCTTGAAAATTGCGCGCCATTTGATTATTTTTTGGAATAATGTCACTAATTAACGACATAAAACCATTGGCGCATCTAAGAGATAAGTTGTTCTCACATTTGAGTGCTACCAACCTAGCAGCCGCTTGCAACAAACTCATACTACTTCCCTCATAAACTGGTTGTTCGGCTTTATTTAACATTCTATAAAAGGCTGAAACTTGGGGATGTGGGGGATAACGAACTTCTTCATCGCTAAGGTCGTCGGGATTAAGTCGAGCCTCCATTATTTGCTCAATATTATCACGTAATGCATCTTCAACCAACTCCCGGTAAGGATTCTCACTAACTACGATACTACTTGAACTCTCTTCGGTAGCCAGTTTCTCACCGTGATAATTCCATACATAATAATTATCAGTAAAACCATTCGACCATAGATGAGTTTGAACCTCCCTTTTCGATTTAAAAGCTAAGTTATCGCATTTCTTACATGGACACCTCATTTCACCGCCTAAATCCTTAAACTCACTATATTGTTCCGCGAATTCAATAAACTCTTTCACCCCATTTGCAAATATCAGCTTGGGTTTCTTTTTTTCGTCTAATCTTTCATACATCCACCGTCGTTCTAATCTTTTCATGTTATTATGTATCTACATTTAAATATATATATGTTATATAAATAAATTATCAGAAATTAACAACAATGATAATCAATAATCACACATACTAAATTAAACATTTATTCTCATCAACAAGTAAAATTAAATTTCTTCAATTGGGTCCTTATCACTCCAACCTAAACCCATCAATCTACGTTTCAAGTCACTAGCAAACACCACTTGTAATTTATTAATGAGGAAAAAATTCGGCAGCAATTCCCCTTTGTTTTCTAAATACACAATGTTGAATAAATATTTACTCAACATATGCATTCAGAAAACATTAAAGGAATTGTAACCGAACTCTTTCCTCATTAATAAATTACAAGTTATGTGTTTACTACCTAAGTAACTTGAAACGTAGACAGACAGTCCCAATACGGGGACTATTCAAAAATTACTCCTAACGAGTAATTCTTGAACGGGTACTAAGTCAATATCAACACATGTAATAATTTCGACATACAAAACACATGTAATAACTAGCTACTAACAACAACAAAAATTTTATTAGCAAATGATTAAGACGCAGGGCGAAATTATATTAACAACAACCAAAATTTCAATATCAAAAACAATAATGGCTATTATCCTACGTCAATTAAAGACAAACAAATAATTAAGACGGAAGGCGAAATTAAATTAACAACAAAAATTTCATTATCAAAAACAATAATGGCTACTATCCTACGTCAATTAAAGACAAACAAGTGATTAAGACGGAGGGCAAAATTTCATTAACAACAAAAATTTCATTAACAAAAAAAGTAATGGCTACTATCCTACGTCAATTAAAGACAAACAAATGATTAAGACGGAGGGCGAAATTAAAATAAAGACAAATATAATACCTAAGGATGAAAATAAACAAAGAAAGCGGCGACAAGCAGTGACGGCGACAAGTAGCGGCGGTCGACGGTCGACGGTCGGAGGGAGCTAGTGGTGGTCGTCGGATCTACAACAAACAACTAATAAAGAACCTATAAATTAACAAAATGAGAAAAGAAAGAGAATGAAATACTTAATTAAACTTACCAAGGATGTGGTGGTCGAAAAGTAGTCGCCGGAGGAAGTTAGTCGGTGGTAGTGATGGAGCCGGTGGTCGGAAAGTGGATTAAATTGATTTGGGGGTTAGGTTTTGGGGAAAATGAAGAAGGAAGAATGACGGGCTGATTGTGCGATTTCAGCATAAAAAGAAAATTTCTGACGGAAATTCCGTCAGGAATCCGTCAGTTTAGCGAGAATTCGAGAACCTTTCTGACGGAATTTCCGTCAGAACCTATGTTTGACTGGGCTGAGTTTGTTTGCATTATTAGTGGCTACTGACGGAAATTCCGTCAGTATAATGAACAATTACTGACGGATTTTCCGTCAGTATAAGTAATTTCTGACGGAAATTCCGTCAGTACCCGTAAGTGAATTTTGCCGCCTTTGACTTAGTCAACGCGCCATTTTTCACTGACGGTTACTGACGGATAATCCGTCAGTTTTATTTTTCCGTCAGTAGTCCGTCAGTCATAAAAAATCACTGACGGATTTTTTTTTCCGTCAGAAAAACCGTCAGTTTCCCGTGTTTTCGTTGTAGTGTATAATCCTATAATAATTGTATTGTTGTAATACCGATTTCCCACACTCCCCAAGCGAAGAGAAAGAGAAGGGTAGGAAACCATAGCCAGCAGTCGGGTATAAATCCCTATACTTAGCACATTTGCGCTGAGCAGCATCAACGACAACCTGTCCCGGCACAAAATCTGACATCCCAGTCTGAGTCAAGGGGGAAGACCCTGTCAAATCAACACACACATCACGCCCTCTGTCCCAGGAATAAAGTAGCAAATCTGCAGGTCGAAGAAATCCGCCATGCCCGTCAACCAAACCGATATCAACCTCCTTGCCCGTATTATTATTATTATTATTATTTACAGTTTTTTGTCAGGGGTACCTTACATTTAGAATCGTTTGCATCAAGGTACTAACATTTTTTTTGCCCAGGAGTACCTAATGTTTATTAATAAGATCTCATTCATACATATCCACAATATTCTAGAACCCTAGATATCTGAAACATAACTTCCCTTTAGAAAACCTGGTGTGGAGAATTTGAGCCTTGATAACTAGAGAAACACCCCCAGAGTAAATACCGGTTTTATCACTACTTCTGGACCTGGTTTTATTTAGGGGCTGGCAATGGCGGCTTGCCACCCTACCATTTTCTTTTGGGGGACTTGGTGTTTACGCGGCTGGTGATGTCTTGCACTATGGCTTTCTTGCTTCTCACTTGCAAATCGATGAGCTACATGCTAAGCTCCTTCGGCCCTCTGGTGTCATAGCTCTTGGACTTACCTTTGATGCTGCGTTGAGAGTGTTTACTGATAATATGGGTTCTGACCTTTTGTGCATTCCTAGTGAGATCGTTGCCCCCAGACTTATAAACAATTGGCATACATATATTTCACAACGATTGCTACTTCAGCAGAATCGATTTTCTCCTTGACTCCTCGGTAGTTAGCTTTGTGGAAATCTCAGCAGGGTGATCACACTTCTGATTAGCTGCGTGCAGTTCCTATTTCCGGGTTAGGCCAGACTATGAATGGGAGGACTTATCGTTGTGCGCTTAGCTATCAATTGGGTGTTCCATTATTTTTGATGTCTAGGCTGTGTCCTGCTTGTTCTAGGGTCTTGGATAGGGACATATTTGGGGATCATGTCATGTCATGTGCTGGTACCGTTGGTATTAAGCACCGATATAACCTTGTTCGTGACAACCTCTTGGATATCTGTTTCCGGTCGGGGATTTATGTGAAAGTCCATAGACCCTAATTAGACTCCTCTAATTAGTTACTAATTAACTTGTTAATTTAGTATTTAATGATCTATGTAACATGCATGCAAATATAAAGGCATAAATAAACATAAGATGAAATTTCTTACATTGAGAAATATCGGTATATATGGGCACATTAAGAAACTCCTTTTCTTATTGATCTTGAGCTAAAACAAAGAGGATAATCTCCTTAAAATGAACTTTCAAGGTAGAAAGTCTCCTTCCAACATGCACCCAAGACTAACCCAAACAATCACTATAATTTTAGACTACAAAAATATAGTGACAAGAAGTGACTAAGATTAGGTTTATTACTACTCTAGTAATATGAGAATATTAGTTGATTTGAGAGTTTTAGAGAGAAGTTGGAGAAAATAGCAAAATAAGTAGAAAATTGAGCAAATGAAATGAACAACCAATATGTCCTTATATAGGCCATATTGGCCGATCATGATGCTCAAATTTGAGCCTTTATTTTGCTTATTTTAATCCCATGCAAAATGATAGAGTGTAGGATAGTATATGATCATGTTCATGTGTCATACATGTCATAATCACATGTTGTAGTGTAAGAAAAGAAATGAACAAAATCATTCCTTCCACTCACATGGAATCCCGCCTCTACATGGCTAAATGGTCCATTTTGATTTTGATATTTGTCCCACAAATACTTATAATCATATGCTTAATTATCTAGTATAATTAAGTGTTAATTTAATCATATAACAATTAAATGTTTCAAACTAATAAATAATATATATACTTAACTTTTAAGTAATATATTACCATTATATCAATATATAATGGGTCGCACAATGTCTAGT
Source organism: Heliosperma pusillum (assembly GCA_022085475.1). Classification (NCBI taxonomy): domain Eukaryota; kingdom Viridiplantae; phylum Streptophyta; class Magnoliopsida; order Caryophyllales; family Caryophyllaceae; genus Heliosperma; species Heliosperma pusillum. The sequence goes on from JAIUZE010070197.1 coordinate 54,716, forward strand.
TAATTTATTTTACAACTCCTTGTAAATATAATTAACTAATTACCTCTACCTCAAAATATATGCACAACCTCAACTAATTTAGTGAATCAACGATTAATTACTAAATTAAATCTTATTTAATTATATTAAAATAAGACGTAAAATTTATTCAGTCAGTTATCGTATAATTGACTAATAAACTTAACATGTATGAGTTCCTAACTCAATTTCTAATAAATAACTCTCGTAACCAAACATATATCAAATATATATGTAAAAATCTATTTAAACTGTATCGTATACAAATAATTAGTTTACTGTTTGGGTCTCATCCTTTAGGTGTGACCGAAAGAGGTCAGTTGATCACCGCCGTAATACGACAATAACGTCTAACTCAAGTCAGCTTATCGTGATTGATATACGTTAATCAACTGACGTGGAGTCAATATACTAGTCATCCCACGAATATTCCAAAATGAGATTTATTATATAAATGCACTATTGTGAAGGACACTTACTCTAACATTATGTTGGTAGGGAGGTGGATATTGTTTTGATCGATGGGCATGACAAGCCCCTGCGTCTTGCAGATTTGTTGCTTTATTCTTGGGACTGGGGTTGTGATGTGTGTGTTCATCTGACCGGCTCTTCACCTTTGACTCAGTTTGGTATAACTTATTTTGTGCATGGACAGGTTGTTGTGGATGTTGCTCACCGCAAGTGTGCCAAGTATCGGGATATGTGTGCGACGATCGGTTATGATTTCTTACCTTTCTCTTTCTTTTTGTTGGGAGAGTTAGAGACGGATGTTGTTCCATTGCTCAAGCGGATTCAGAAATTCTTTGTGATGCCGGGGCGTGTGCTGCTGTTCACATTTTTAGTAGACTTAGCTTTGCTATTGCTAAGGGAGTGGAAGCTCAGATAGTATCTCGGTTGCCCACTAATTTCTTGTAAACTTGTTTGTTGATCTTAATAAAAGTTGCGGTTTATATATAATAATAATTATAATAATATTTATATTTATAACTATTTTAATATTCATATTATCGATATATTTACACTCAAAATGCATTTAAATACTATTAAATCTAATTGTTGTTAAGCTCTTTATATGACAATCAACTTAAAAAACCTTGCATTCGCATTAGATCTACACTAATATAACATCATTCGGATCAGGTTTCAAAACCCTAATGTTTTTTTGGTAGTAGGATTTTAATTTGTTAAAAATATCTAATTTAAAATGCTTTGTAGTAAAAGTGTAAAACTCTATTATAAAAAGAGAAAATTCATAACAAAGTTAAAAAAAACACCTCATAGCTTCAAATATATACTTCCATGAAGTCATTAACTCAATATCTCTATTATGAAATGAAAGTAATATATGAAATGATCCATTTTTAATTTATTTGTAATCTCATCTAATATATGACTTGTTTGTATAAAAAAAATGTTTTCTTCCAAGTTCTAAACTTATGGCAATTTATGAGAGACGATTTATCACTAAATGTTGTTCACTTTTTTTTTTTGTGATCGATTCACTGGGTCAATAAATTGTTAGGCATTATAAATGTTTTATTGTCTTTTGTTAAAGTTCCTCCTACATTTTCCAAAATGCTATCTAGTATCTACTTAAGAGTTAAATTGACTACTGAATATAGTACACTAGTACTATATGAATTAGGTTGTCATCTACTCATCTTAATCTAATATCTCCCTTAGTTATATTAATTTACTTGTGACTAATAAAACCATTTTAAATCATGAAACCGTCTTTTCAATGATAAAAGACATTAATACATTGTTATCAATAAAATAGGGATATTTTTTAGACCTGGCAAACAGGTCGGGTCGTGTCGGGTTCGGGTTCGTGTCACATGTTAAACGGGTCACGAACCCTCAACCCAAACCCGTCCCAATTAAATTTCGTGTCGTGTTCGTGTTAACCCACTTACATAAATGGGTCATCAAGCCTCAACTCTAACCCGTTAATTTCGTGTCGGGTTCGTGTCGGATTTTCGTGTCATGTCAATTTTGGAAAGTTTTAATATATTTATTTGATGGAGGATCAATAAATATTAGAATTAATTTATTATACAGGTTATTCGTGTCGGGTTCGTGTTTTAAGAGTTCAACCCAAACCCGACCCAATAAAAGCTCGTGTCGTGTTCATGTCGACCCATTTACATAAATGGGTCATTAAACCTCATCAACCCAAACCCGTTAATTTTGTGTCGGGTTCGTGTCTTGTTTTCGTGTCGTGTCATTATTTGCCGCCTCTAATATTTTTATATAAATAGTCGTATTATAGTATGAGACAGTCTTACAAATAATTACTGGTCTTTTAAAATAAAATAACAATGACATCTTCATGCAATGAAAAAAGGCTGAGTTGGAAACATTACTCCATGATCCTTGGTTCAGCAATGAGCAAACTAACGTTCTCTCTTTTTATGAGTACAATAAATAAAAAGAAATATTAACAATAATAATTGAAATTATGGGCGGCCTTTCTATATTAATCCATACTATATTTTAATTTAGAATTATCTTAACTATCAAATATTCTTCTCAAAACAGTGCAAGGCCATTATAAAAATCCTATTTATATTGAAAACTAGATTTCATGCCCGTGCGATTCACGGGTTTACGTTAATGTCATTTTCGTAATTTTCCTATAACAGTTAACTTATAAAAATAAAATTTTGAAGTTTTAAGATTATAATAAAATATACTCCGTAATTTTTTAAAAAATAATATTGATATATTGATTCAACTTATTCTATTTTAAACATATGTTACCAACCTTATCGGGACTCAAGTTATATTTGATCTATATTATGACTCGAAAAATAATTCAAAGTACCTAAGAATTAAGCTCTTTAAGACAATGTTTTAGAAACTCAAAAGATTTTGGGTTGATCATCTCACCTTATGCTAATTGTTCGATATGGAGCAATTCTACTATTTATAGTTATTAGTATTTTCGCCACACATATATTGTTTTTCAATGTGAGATATATAACATACTAAGAATTACACAAAGTATATGCAAATAATATGAAATTCTATACTGTAATGATAGCATTTTTTTTACCACAAATCTAATTATATTATTTTCATAACTAATACAATATTTTAAGAGCTCTCTAAAATAATACTCTCTCCGTCTTAATCATTTGTTTGCCTTTAATTAAAATACTCCTAAAAAAAGGCAAACAAATAAATGACCGGGACGAATGGAGTTTTTGAGAGACTTAAATGACTTTGGGTTCATCTCTAAGTTTCAAGAACGACTGTTATTTATAATCGTGTGATCATCCCAGCTTATGATATTTCTCTGATGTGGGACAATTCTTCTAATTTATACATATTATATTCACCACACTTACATTACTTTTCAATGTGAGACAAATAACAAATTTGGTAGTTACCATTAAAATTATTATATATGATACTTTCCTGAATTAATTTTGATGATGTAAATTTCATTAAGGTAGAAATAATAATACAAACTTTTAAAATCTCTGAAAGATAATAGTTGAAAGATTCAAAAGATTTTGGGTGAATATCTAAGTTGAAAGATGACTCATTTTCACATAGTTTTTGTGAATTGAATGTAAAAAATTTTATATACAAATTATAAACACCACTTGAATATAATATAGGAAATGTATATTGAGATAAATAAAATATTTTTCACTTTATTTTTTAATGATATTTTCCTAAATTAATTTTTGATGATGTAAGTTTCACTAATGTGGATACAAATTTTTAACAGCTCTGTAAGATAGTATTTAAGAGACTCAAAAGATTATGAGTTGATATCTAAGTTCCAAGGATGAATCTTATTTATAATTATAGGATCACCCTAACTTATGATATTTTTCTGATATAGGACAATATACTATTTATACGTAATATATTTACCACACTTGTATTATATTTCAATGTGGGACAAATAACTTGTTAAGTAGTACACTATCAAAATTATTATTTATATAGGATATTTTCCTAAATTTTCTAAATTAAGTTTGATTATGTAAATTTTACTATTATTTTATTAATACAAAATTTTAAAGGTTCATTAAACCAATACTTAAAAGACTAAATCACTCCTATTTATAATCATGATTAGTATATATATTTTCTAAAAATACATTATTTTTCAATGTGAGACTAATAACACATTAAGTAGTTTATCATCAAAATTATTATTTATGATAATTTTCTAAATTAATTTTTAATAATGTAAATTTAACTATTGTGACTATTATAATTCCATTTTGTTAAGAGCTCTCCAAAACAATAATTAAGAGACTTAAAAATTGTAGGTTTATACCTAAATTCAAGTATGACTCATATTTATAATCATAGGATCACCCTATGTTATAATAATTTTTCAATGTGGGACAATTTCCAATTTATAAGTAATATATTCACCACATATACATTATTCTTCAATGTGGGACTAATAACAAACTAAGTATTACACCATCTTTTTTCATATAATATTTATTTTTAACTGTTACTAAACTGTTATATTAATATTAGAATAATAAAAATATATTTTAAATGTCATTTATTAAATTTTTAAAGTCATTTATTAACATAACAATATAAAAAAATATCTTAAAAGCTCGTGCGATGATCATATTTATGATCACTCCACTTTATGATAATTTTTTAATGTGGTACAAATTTTGATATTTATACGTAGTATAAATTCACAGTCACGATACCTACATTGTTTTTTTCAATATGGAACAAATAACACATTAAATAGTTTACCATCAAAATTATTATTTATGATACTTTTCTAAATTAATTTTTAATGATGTAAATTTCACTATAGTGAAAATTATAATACAAATTTTAAGAGTTGTGTAAAACAATATGTAAGAGGCTCAAAAAAATTTGGGTTGAAACTTTAGTTCCAAATATGATTCCTATTTGTAATCATAAGAGCACCCACCTTATGATGATTTTCTGATGTGAGATAATTCTACTATGTATAGGTAATATATTCACCACAGCTACATTATTTTTCAATGTATGACAAATAATATACTAAAAATTACACCAAATATGTTCAAATAATATGAGTTTCTATACTTTTCAGGGTTTTTTTCCACCACGAATCTAATTAATATTATCTTCATATTTTTTTTTACAATACTTCAATTTTTTTTAATAATACCTTTTAAAATTAATTTTTGATGATGTAAATCTAACAATTGTGAAGATAATAATAGACAAACTTTTAAGAGATCTCTAAGACAATACTTAAGAGATTTAAAAGATTTTAGTTTGTTATATAAGGTCCAAGAATGATTCATATATTTAATCATAGGATCACTCACCTTATGTTAAATTTATGATGTGGGACAATTTTACTATTTATACATAGTATATTCATTACATCTACAAACTTTTAAGAGATCTCTAAGAGATTTAAAATTTTTGGTTGATACATAAGGTTTAAGGATAACTCCTATTTATAATCATAGCATTACCCACTTTATTATTTTTCCAATGTGGAAAAATTCTATTATTTATATGTAATATTTTTAGCACATCTACATTATTTTCCAATGTGGGACAAATAATAGTTATGAATTTAACTTTTATTTAAAGAGTTTCTAAAAAGTTGAAAAGTTGATAATATTATTAGGAAAATAATTAATTTAAAAAATATAATCAAAATTTAAGAGTTTAACCATAACTTGGAAAGTATAGGTATGAATATGATGTTGAAAAGTTGATAATATTAAAATTCAATCTTTATATAATAATATATTTATTTTAATATTTAATTAGCCTAATAAAATTATGTGTAAGGTAGTTTTATCAATAAAAAATAAAATAGTGTTTTGAAATAGTTGGAGACTCTCTCGTTGCCTGAAAAAAGCCTCTTTTATATATATACTAGATTTAATGCCCGTGCGATGCACGAGCCTATTTATAGTGCTCTATAGTGTATATATAATATAAGTAAATGATAAAGTGGTTGTGATGGACTGATAACATCTTGATCAACTAAGTTTAAAGTTTATCCCATTTATATTATGTTCTAGGTAATTTAGGGGAGGCGACATCGTTAGAGTCTCATACGTACTCAATCTGATGTTCCTAAAATATTATGCTCCCATAAATATTTTAATATTTTCCAGTTCAAAAGTACACAACCATACTGAGGAATACATGTGAACAATAACTTTTCATCAATTGAAAAAGTAACTCTGTATTTTATAAGTTGAATCATTTGTTAGTCACCAAAATAGTGATAAACAACGTTTGAAATGGCAATTGAAGTAGAACTTTACTTTGACTCTATTTCCACTTCTCATAACACATTCTTTGATAGAGTATCCCTACTCGTGATAAGTTTGATACCCCAATTGAGGTAAAGCATTGTTACTATTTTATACATGTGTGTAGACTTCTAATTTAGAGTAATACTCTATTTTATACTACGAAAGTTTCATTGTATATCTTATGGTAGTAGAAACACGTATCGTTATAACCATATGTCAATTCAAATTCTAAGTTATCTCGCGGTTGTTACTAAAGTGTATAAATTTCGTTGATTTGAAATAATTGTAAGAGTTTCGTCAATGTAACAAAAAACAAATCTGTAACATACATGGTGTTTGAGTTTAGTACTCCCTCTGTCTATATTATTTGTTTACCTTTTAATTCAAATACTCTCGAAAAAATAATGGTAAACAAATATTGAAGAAAGGAGGGAATAATACTTCGGTTTCATTGGTCCTAACTTCTCATGGCAGTCATTATGTTAAACCTGATCAAATGGAGGGTATTAATAACATTTTCCCTTTGAATAATTGATTATATGGTCTTATCGTAAAAGAAGTTCATAATCCTTTCATGTTCTAATGTATAGTGGAATATGTGTTAAGTGCAGAATATAGAATAATAAATAAAACAGGCTAATATATAAGCATGAAGAACCCCATCTATCTATGTATATGGAGTAAATTTGGACTTTTGTATGCTTATCATATAAGAGTATACTACTACTAATAGTCTAGTATACGTAATAGTTAAGACGAATAGCCCCAAAGGAAGATAGAAGTTCTATGTGCAAAAATCTCCATATCTCTAATCTTTACTTGTAATAAACCGTACAACATCTTTTTCTTTTTAACAATATATTTTATACTTTATCTCATATTCAAATTAAATATTTGAAAATAAAAATATATTAGTAGTTCATAGAAGTTTGATTCTAATATTTTTCGAGAGTGTTTCATGAAGCTTGACTCTCTATAACACCAGGCTTAGAAATAATGTTGTTATAGCCTTATAAGCGAGGAGTAGGAACTATATATTGATATATTGCTATTGAGTAATACAGAGTAGTTATTAGTCGTAGAGAGTGCAAATTCTTTTTTTGGGTAAGGACTCTTGCCAAAACAAAAAAAACAACAATTTCGTTAATCTGGATGATGTCGACCATGTCGTCAATGTAATATTGTACGGATTTTCATATGAGAGACTCTTAATGATACAAACAAAATCTCAGAATTGAAGTAGTTACAAAAAAGGTGATATTCAATTAACTACTGAAAAAAAAAATCAACAAACTAATGCAAACTTAAATCCAAGTTAGTTGAGATGTATTGAAATTTCATAGAAAATAAAGTTATCTACATACATTTGTACACAATAAATCCGAAAATGAAACATTTATGCTACTCTATGTTAAAATTCAAAAGCGACCTTACCGAATAATTTATTGATCGTTGTTTCTTCATCAGAATCATACAGATTAATATATGTTAACCTACACATAAAATAGATAAGACTTGTCAGAAAATCATTAGTTAATAATTTGATTCAAAGCAAAAACAACGTATTTGTAGACTAATGCTACAATAAGATTTAAACACAATATAAACCGCAAGATTCAAATAAATAAACACAACAAAAGTAAGAAACATAAATAAAAACAATATAACATGAAGTGGTGATTATTAATTTTTGAATGAAAGTACATGTATATATATATACAAACATATTAACGTAATAGTGTTTGTTTAGGTTTCTGTATATTAATTTTATCCAATCTAACTTTCATGGTAGAATTTTATAATCTTAAGATTTAATTATATTATTAGGTGTTGTAGTGCATCACCATTTTTGTGAGAGCATGGAATAATTGTATATCACATTCCGTATTTTATAGGTTGTAGGATACATCCAATTTTTTATATGCTAATTTTGCGTACAATGGAAATACATGAATATAATTATATGGGTAGTTTGTATAATTTAGAATGCTGAAGTGTTTTCGAAAAGTTGGAGACTCTATAATCGCTCGAAAAAAGCTTCCTTTAATAATATAGATAGATATATATTGATTTACAAATTAATAGACAAAATTATAAAAACCAGAAAATACCGAAATCGCAGTCAACAAAATATAAAATATCAGCTGCCGAAATTGCTTCAGTAAATGGCGTTTGTTTTTTTAAGAGTGAAAGTTTTTGGTGAGTGTGAATTGGCGATATGATAGTGTTACTTATATATCTAATTTTTTGAGGTGCTCAACCATCAACCATTTGACAACTGAAATTATTACTCAATGCAAAAAATTATTACTCATGTATGACAACTGAAATTATTACTCAATGCAAAAAATTATTACTCAATGCACCCCGAAATTATTACTCAGTGCAAAAAATTATGACTCAAGAGAATATCCATTTGAAATGGCGATTTGCAGGAGAGAATAGCCATTTGAAATGGCGATTTGTAGGATTTCAGGAGGAACAATTCGCCAGTTCAACTGGCGATTTGCGTATAAAAGCCAGTTGGACTGGCGATTTGCAGGAAAGAAAAAAAAAATTTGTAAGAATCGCTGGTTCAACTGGTGATAACCCCATTTCTTGTTTAGGATTAACTTTCTAACACCCTGAATCTCAAGCTTTGCATTACTACTTACTCCATTCTCTTTTCTGAAAACTCTTTTGATAGTTTTCCTTCTCCTTTTTTACAATATTGCATCCAAAAGGGCTTGCACAAGAGTAGAAGACTCTTCACTGCAATTCCAATATAAGTTGACTTAAGACAGCTCCGAAAAGTTAAAGACAGTGCGATTTGGAAACATATATACTGCATTATTAGATGAGCTCTCAAATGTCTGAGCTTTCTGTAAGCTCATATTATTAGTGGCTGCTACAACATAATATCTGGTAGAGCTGGAAAACAATGACACAATACGAAATTAACGGGCTTAAGTTGAGGTTTAATGACCCATTTGTGTAAGTAGGTTGACACGAACACGACACGAGATTTAATTGGGTCGGGTTTGGGTTGAGGTTTAATGAGCCATTTGTGTAAGTAGGTTAACACGAACACGACACGAGATTTAATTGGGTCGGGTTTGGGTTGAGCTCTCAAAACACAAACCGGACACGAATGACCCATTAACTAAAATAATCCTAATTTTATTGATTCTCCATGAAATAAATGTATTTATACTTTTCATATGTTGACATGACACGAAACACGACACAAACCCGACACGAAATTAACGGGTTAGGGTTGAGGCTTGATGACCCATTTATGTAAGTGGGTCGACACGAACACGGCACGAAATTTAATTGGGTCGGGTTTGGGTTGATGGTTCATGACCCATTTAACATGTGACACGAACACGAACCCGACACGGCACGACCTGTTGGGTAGGTCTAATATCTGGGCATGAACCTGTTCTTTTGCAGCACATACAAGAGATTAAGCATCTCGGCCGTGTGGCCCCCTACACGAATCACAACCAATGACAATAGATAATGTACTAGTGTAACACCCGTGAAAATTCACGGGATTGTTTTTAATCATTTAATTAAAAAATTATCTAATAAATGTGTGTAATGAATTTTAAACGATATATCTAATTGTTATTAATAGCCAAATTTAACAACTTCACACGCTTGAATTATATGAGTATTGTTGTTACCTAATTATGAGACACATTAATTACTCGCGTTGTTACTATTGTTACTTTCATTGTTCATCCGATAAATATTTGTCTTTCACCAAAAACTCTTCACGCAGGAAGAGTTGCATCACTTAGGAAACTATAATCACCAAAAACTCTTCCTGCGTGATTTGTATATGTTAGAAGAGTATTTTGTAATTGCAGTAGGAGTTGGGGATTTTAGGTAACACCCCCGATTTTATAATCATGGATATTTAATAAAGTCGTTAATTTTATAAATTCTCTTTTACGTTTATCGGTTAAAATATTTTAAGTCGTTAATTTATGTTTTTCGTAGCTTTATATTAATGTTAAATTGAAAATAATTTAGTTGGGTAGGAACCGTCGCATTGTAGTCCGTTTATGAGCCCATAATCGGACCCTACTCGAAAATCTGGGTAATACCCACCTTGAATATTAGGCCTACTATTACCCACCTTCTAAAAACAAACCATCACAAACAACTACCTCCCTCCTAAAATTTCACCAACTTCATCTCCTTCCTCAAACACCTCATTTCTTCGTCTCTCAACGAAACTTGACGATTTTTATATAAATTTTCTCCTCTCATTCTCCTCTCATTCTCCTTTTCTTTTTCATGCCATAAAATATCATTTCCTCGGACTTTTTATAAAACTCATTTTTCTAGATCTAAACTTAAGACGGGCATAACTTCTTCGTTTCTTAACCGAATTCAAGTCAGTTTAATGTTTCAAAATCCTCTCACCATCCTCATTCTTTCTAGCTAATAAAAGATCAAAACTTTTAACCTTCTTTTAAGACTGATTTTCCAGAATTTCGGTCAAACTTATAGTCTTGTTATTTGTCGGAAAAAGACGTATTTTGAAGATTTTGGGTCAAGAAATTCGTGTAGGTTGACGGTTAGCATGGAAATTGAAGATTTGAAGTGCTAATCGAGGTAACATAGACGGGTTACTCGATATCACATTTTTATGTGTTTTAAATAAGGGTTTTTTTGTCAAACACAACCTTTAAAAAACTTTTTCTTCCAAACACCACCTTTAAAAAAACTATTTATCAAACACAACCTTTAAAAACCATTTTTTGTCCAAACACGACAATTTGGCCGGATTCCGTCCACTTAATTGATTTCCGGCAATTAAATTGTTTGGCACGTGTGAACCTTGTTTGTCTTTCTATTTTGTTTTCCCTTCATTTCACTTCCCTCTCCTTTTCATTTTCCCTCCATTTATCTATCAATCTCTTTCTATTTAATACCCACAAAATACTCTTTCTCTCCCTACCTTCATCTTTCTCACCTTTAAACCCAACCCCTTTAAAATTGTTCTGCGTTAATAATGTCCAGTAGTGGCTCTCTTTCTTCGTCAACAACTACGCTCCTCAAATATCGTTGTGGAATTCCTGCCTCTTTGAAAACTACTTTGACGGAAAGAAATTCAGGTAGAAGGTTTTTAACATGTAAGTTTTATCACCCGAAAACTGGAATGCGTGGTTGCAACTACTTCAAGTGGGTTGACGATCCCATGAATGAAGTTGATGGTTTGAAGTCGGAAATTGCTGAACAAAGAATGAGATTGGAACAATTAGAAGACCAAATATGTTGTTGTGAGGCTAAAATTGAGGAAATGACTGTGAAATTAGAACTTCTAAGGAAGTAGAATAAAAATATGAATATGATTGCATGTGAGTTCAATCAACAAAAACCAAACACTAACTTAATGTTTTAGCAAAAATCCTCAATCAGTTTGATTGCATGTGGGTTCAATCAGCAAAAATTCTCAATCAACAAAAATCCTCAATCGGGTTTCTTTCGATAAACACAAGATAATAATCTTGATTTAGTTAATTAATATGTAAAAAATTAACAGTTAAATAGAGATTAAGATGGTTTTGTCAAAAAGAGAGGTGAAAAGAAAGAGTGAGTGAAAAAAATAGTGAGGGAAATATATTTTTCACACGTGATAACCTAATTAATGTTGACTTATCGTCGGCTTTATTTAAAGTTACTCAAAGTCCGGCCAAATTGTCGTGTTTGGACGAAAAATAGTTTTTAAAGGTTGTGTTTGATAAATAGTTATTTTAAAGGTGGTGTTTGGAAAAAAAAAAAATTAAAGGTTATGTTTGACAAAAAAAAACCTTTAAATAATGAATTAGTAACCAAATAGGAATGGTTATGGCAATATCATGTTGGATGTTTTAAGAAAGATTTATGTTAGATAAATTATCTATTGTCTTAAATTAAATGTTTATAAACATGTTTATATGTTAATGTCATCTTTGTAGTTATTTTGAATGAGATGTATTTCATATGTTACTTCTTGGTTGTTTAAGTCATAATGGAGTTAGAATGGTTTTTTGTATGAGTTGTGTGGCATGGTTTGTGTTTGGTATTGCTACCCATTAGTGTCTTGTCGCTTGGAACAAAGTTGGAATCGAATTAAGCGCATTTGGCGTCGTCTCATGCCCGTCCCTAGGCTCGTCCAAACTGGGACAAGGGTCGTACCGGCCGGGACAAGCCCAAACTCGGACCAGGACATACCCCATGCCCCCTTCCCCCTCGTCCCATAGCCCGTGCCGACCGGGACAACTCCGTACCGTCCGGGACGGACCGGGACAAATTGCAAAATTTCAAATGGCTCTAAAAAGTTGACAGATAGGTCATCGTCGGAAAAATATGCGGTTTAGCCTTTTGAATAACCTTAATTGGAGTCTGTATAAGTAAATGACGTATGTTTTACTATTTTGCGTTTTTGAGTGAATATGACATATGGAAGTGGATTGCTTATACTATTATGCTTATCGTGACAACATACTTATCATGTTGGATTCATTCTCATGTTCATATACGTATACATTACCGTCACATGTTTAATTAACGGTTTCAAAGTATGAATTGGCCATGTTTAAGATGTTTAACATTATATCGCATTTTCTATGTCGTATGCACATGTCTTAACCAAATGAGCTTCGTATGCCTTGAGTAGTCATCGAGTCTTATTTGTTGGATGATAGTAAACTCTCATTTCCCGTTTGTACCTTTATACTCGTTAGACTTTATGTCGGAGCGATAGAGGTACATTCTATTGATATGTTAGTGGGGATATGACGACTTTGTTGAGAGGTGAACGCATAGCGTTGATCGACCCAGCCGCCAAATGTTGTATCCTTGCGAGGTGGTGTCATTACATGTAGCGTACTTGCTTGTTTATTCTTGACCTCATCTCCCGTGCGAGTTCATCCGGTAGATGATGCTTGTGCTCTTTCCGCCTCTTTCGTGTGGGTTTAGCCGAATTTGAGGTTACTCGCTTCTGTGTGGGTTTAGCCGGAGGATCGAGTCTTGGATGCAAGGTTTATCGCATGTCGAATTGGGAGGGTTTATCCCGAGAGTCTAGCCAGGTTTAGACTAGGACTTCCGTTTTGTTGTCATCCTACCATAAGGATTAGAGTCTTGAGTATACGAATGTTTATCGTATACGGTTCAGGGAAACGTTTATCCCGTGAACTAGTTCGTCTTTTCTTGCAAAGTACAGATGCTAGTGCGTATCATTTACCGTGAGAGTATGTTTGCATTGGATGATCATTTGTCGGATGTAAATTAGATGCTTGAATGCCTTGTACTTCCTTGTGAGTCGTGTTCCCTACCTCTTCGACTATATGATCACTAACGGTGAGATGCAAGCCGTTAGTAGCGATATCGTTGCTAAGGTGAGTCTTCCCTAATATATGATGATATTATTTATATTTGATGATGATAATGTTGTTTATATGCTCTTGTTATGTACGTTTTGATGTGATATGGTTGGGAGAACCCCGAGTTACTCCCCAGTGACTAGGGGTGTTCAACGGTCCAAAACCGGACCGGACTGGACCGGTTGGACCCGCGGACCGGATACCCACTTTTTCCAAGACCGGAGACCGG
>JAIUZE010070198.1:0-32262 GCA_022085475.1 Heliosperma pusillum
TCGTCTTAGGGTCGTACTCATGTGATTGTATCATGGGTCTTGGATGCGATGTTTTTCCGCATTTCTCTGGGTTGCGAGTCGAGGTTTAGGGTTGAGTGTATCTTGGACATGTTTCTGAGAGGAACCTCTGAGCTAATATGTGCTTTGGATTGGGCATGTCATTAGTGTGACCGCTGAGCCTAGATGTGTGCTTGGTATTTGGGCCATGTTACCGGAGTGACCGCTGAGCCTAAATATTTAAGTATATCCTACCTCGTGGTATAGACTCGCGTTACAGTCGACTATTGACGGTGCTAAGAACTTATGCCTGTTTGTAGAAGTATTGGTCTTTCATGTTTGATGATTCTATGAGCTTTAGAAGGTGAGATGCAAGCCGGCTAAGGTTGATAGAGTTTGGATTACTGATTGTTAACTGATTCACATGAGTACGTGTTGATTAGGGTTTGAGTGTATCATGGCCATGTTACAGGGTAACCTCTGAGCTAGCATACCAGCTTCCCTACCTCTTGTTATAGTTTATTATCGGATTCACATGATAGCTTTCGCATGATAGGTTATATGTTAGTTAATTGTTTGATAACATGAAAAGCATATCATATATGTTAAGGTTTTGTATTTTCAATATACATTGCTTTTATGTTATTCATGTTTCATTAAACTTGACATTTCGTGGCTGGGAGAACTCGGAGTTACTCCCCACTGACTGTGCCTTCCGTGTTTATATTTAATGCGGTCGAACAGGTGGTGAATGCATATTTGGGGTACATTGACGAGCTAGCGAGCGAAGTATTTACCTTGGACCTATATTCGGTTCTTAGATTGTATATTATTATACACTCTTTTATTTCCGTATTTATACGGGAGATATGTCTCCCGTCTTGTATAATTCTTAGGTATAATATTAATTTTCTTTTGTAATGACCCTTTTTATATATGACACCCTTGTTTATGTATTTAAATTATTTTTTTTCTTTCCGTAAATTTGAGGGTGTCACATTGAACCTAAGCCCTTTTGTACTCCAAAGAACTTATATTGTTTACCTTTACAAACTATGCTACACTAGTTCAATGTTTTGATGAAAACGTAAAACTATTTATCAGAAAATTGTATTGGGCTATAGCCCATATAGCTAGGGGTAAGCAAAACCGGTTTTGATAACCGTATCGGGTACCCGGTTTTTGGAAGGCAAAAAATTAGAACCCGGATCCGACCCGGTTTAACCGGGTACCCGGTTTTCGTATACCCGGTTAAATCGGGTACCCGAAAACCGTATAACCGGATCCGAGTTAATTGATAATGCTCAAACCTGGAATTCGAATCCACAACATTAGTAACGACCAATAAATAAGATGCTTATACAGTAAGTAAAATAGCAAAATACAAATTTGCAAAACTTCACACAGAAATTTGTCACTGATAAAGTGAGTTGCGTATATTACAAGTTTCACATAAAATGATTTGTGCTAAAAATAGTCAAAATAGAAAACAAAATTTTACATACAACTTTTTGTTTTGTTATTTTTAATTAAACCGGGTCAAAACCGTATACCCGGTTTTGATTTTCCACGACCCGGACCCGGTACGGTTTTTTTAAAAACCGTATCGTATACCCGGAAATCCGTGTAACTAAAACCGTATACCGTATCGTATCCGTATATTAAAATCGTATCATATATTTTTGCTCAGCCCTGCATATAGCCCTCTTAGTAGATCCGCCCCTGAACAAGAGTCTGCACATAACCATTCCCATTTATTTAGTGTTACGAGCAGGGGCGGAGCCAGGATTACAAATTTGTGGTAAGATATATATTAAGCGTATAATTATTCAAATAAACGAAGATCGCAACAAAATTTCCTGCCCACCTTATAAAATTCAAATTACAAATTCAAATACAATTAAAAAATCGGCAATGTAATCAACTCTCCTATCTTACTTACAGTTTTCATTTTACGATCCAACTTTCTTCATATTATTGTTTGACAATGATATTGATTTTACGGTTTGTGTATAGAAACAAGTTTGACTATTTCTAATTAATGGCTTGAATTTTCGTTTTACGAAAATATTTTTGGTAACTTACTACTTTATACTCCGTAGTTTACAAAAAGTTTAACCATTACAAACGAGCATAACTAGTACCTAAAAAAAACTCTACTAGCCCAAATATAAAGCACGTCAACAATTTGAAGATTTGGAAAAAGGGAAAAAAAAAAAAGAACAAATTAGTCATACAGAGAAAATAATTATTGAAAGTGTTATTTAAGTTATTTAATGATGGGAGCTAATGGAATTTATTTGAGATTATTAGGCTATTTAAAGAATCATTTAATAGGGGCATTGAAACAAGAAAATAAAAGAGATGACTAGAACAAGGTTCAAACCTAGATCGCATAGAGCCTGAATTACCAATGTCCTAACAAGTTACAAGATTCCACTGAGACACGCTGCTCTCGTGGACAGATTATACGCTTTATTGTAATTATTTGGCTACAACCGCTCAGATTTAGGGTAGCACAACGTCATCTTTTTAACTGAATTTTTTTTGTTTGTGCAATCTGCTAGATCCTCCCCTGGTTACGAACATTTGTTTAAACCCCAGTTTTAACGACTTGAATAATTTTGGGTTAAAAGGGGGAAGGAGCTGCAATATGCAAGTCACTTATTATCAGTGGAATCCGAATCACCAACAAAATATTGATGATCTAAAAGTCATACGTAGTATTCCTAGGGTGGCAATCGGGTCAGTCGGGTCGGGTTCGGGTCGGGTCATGTCGGGTTCGGGTCGTATCGGGTCAGACAACCCTTTCGGGTCGGGTCGGGTCAGGTTCGGGTCGTTGTCGGGTCGAGTCATTTTCGGGTCAAATGATACATCGGGTCGGGTCGGGTTTGGGTCGGGTCGTAATCGGGTCCGGTTATTTTTTCGCAATATTTCAATATTTTTCCATTAAATCTAGTTTTAAATTATTATTTGGTTTAATTAATTCATTATTAAGTCAAACATATCAATTTAAATAATAAATCACTTTCATTTTGATAATTATTAAGGTTAATATTTGTCAGAGCGTCAATTTAATCGGGTCAATATCGGGTCGGGTCAATGTCGGGTCGGGTTCGGGTCGGGTTTGGGTCACTGATTTTCGGGTCGTCAACGGGTTACGGGTCGTCATCGGGTCGGGTCGGGTCGGTTTCGGGTGGCAGTATTCTCGGGTCGGGTCGGGTCGGTTTTGCTCGGGTTTCGGGTCGGGTCAGACTTGCCAGCTCTAAGCTAGGTAGCACGGACACTTCTCCTATCCAGCCGTCCTGTGTCGGACACCGTGTCGGACACACGGACACCTATAAACAAGGAATGTGGGATTGAAAGACTAGAAAAAGGTTGATTAGAAGTTGAGTTTGGGTGGGAAAATTGATTAGAAGATAAGTTTAGGTGGAAAATGAGTATAAATTATAGTTAAAGTCAAGTTTTACACTCAATTATCTACATTTTATATCAAATACTAATACAAAAATAAAATTGTATGTTATTTATAACTATAAAATATATATTTTATTAAATTTAAATGCCGTGTCCCGTGTCCTAAATTTCACGAGATGCCGTATCACGTGTCCGTGTCGTGTCCGTGTCCGTGTCCGTTTTGGTGCTACCTAGGCTCTAAGTATTCCAACATCATTAGCTTCAAGCATCCTACATGTGATGACTATGAGCGTGCGTGTTGAAGAAACATCACCTTTGGCTTTCCAGCTTTTAACATTCCGCAATTTAGGTGGTAATCAAAGTTACAATTCTATTTTAAAAAGTAGGCCACCAATAAGTTTATAAGACAGACACTATCCATCTTAACCTTAAAAACAGGTCAATGCTGGCACATGTGATAATAAAGATAAAACTTTTGGTATCTTATAGACAACTAAAAGAATAATTTGATATTAACTATCCTAGGAGCCTTAAATGAGAATTTGTTTTTCGCTATAGACTAGTCTTATCCAATAGTTAGGGATTTAGCAGATAACAACACCTTTGATATTACTGTAGTTGATGGTGGGGTTTGGTCTAATCATATTTGGTTTCTTTTGAGTTGTTGTCAAATTCATGATCTCTCTCTTTGGCTTTTCCCGCGCCAAAAGGGCCATTTGCGTGATTTGTGTAAAAACCGTTATATGCATACACCATCTTTACTTGTTGAAGAGTTAAGAACGATTACACGTAAGAGGGGGAGGGGGTGAATTAGGTGCCCTTTTTTAATTTTCCTTAATCTTGATTAAATGATAACTTAAAAAGACGAGATCGATTGAGTAATATTGAGAAACTTAATTGAGACTAAGTTCACAAAATCAAACAGGCAGATCTATGTCAGAGTAACATGTACTGTGACATGGACAATGCAGCGGAATAAGCTATAAAATAAAGACGAGAAGTAAATGATAAAGTAAATGAACAAACAAGACGATGTTTTTCAATTGGTTCATCTTCTACTCCGAAGCCTACGTCCAATGTTATTTTATTGCTTGTTTAGAAATTTACTCAAACTTACTAAACCCCTTACAATGAAAATAACCTTCCAACCAACCCCGGTTGTACTCAACTAAGTAACTTGAATATGAATAAGTGATTGTTCTATCTCATAGGTTTACAAAGCCTTTAATCTCAATTGTTCACTTTGATGAACGTGGAGATTACAATTCAGACCTAAACACGAGATCATGGAACAGACTTAGTATGTCACAGTACAGCGAACTGATACAGGAGTTTTACAGCTTGAAAACAAGTGAAGACTTTTGCTTAAAAACGTTTTGCAAATATTAAAAGGACAAAGCTCTTTGAATGCATAAATGATTTGCAAGGTTTTCAATTAAATGCTCTTAAAAGTCTTGGCATTAAATGAGACAAGTTGGTGCTTATTTATAGAAGAGTAAGTGTAAAGATTTAGAGTGGAAAAACAACACTTAACTCTTATGCCCAAGAGGTAATATGATGTATCATACAAAAAATCTCTTTAGAAGATACTTGGGACAGAAATGCAAAGCTCAAGGCACCAAAAATCTGAGCATGAAATACTTTTATGGGAAAAGTAAATTTTGCCATTTTTGTAAAAGTAAAAACCTATTTAAAGAAATAAAGACTTTGAAATGGGTTTGTTACAATTCAATTTGGCAAGTGGACTCATGTCTCTTTTTCTCATTTGAAAAGTGTTCTTTGTTGAAATCAGAGAAATTATTTTAGTCAAAACATTTGTTTATAATTCTTGAAAGTTTTCTCCTTGAACCGTATCAGAAACCATGGTGTCACAGTGACTAGCACTGTGACATGGTTTTGCAGTGTTTGTGACAAGGCTAAGAATGTTTCAATACCTCATTTACAACATTTTACTAGGGCTATGGCTTCTTCATCTTGATCAACATTGAATCATCTTGAGGAGATCTTGGGATCAACAATAGCTATCAAATATAACTAAGAAGCAAACATTAAAATGCATTTAAACTTGGCATCATCAACCAAGTAGTTCTAACACTTGTTTACCGCTAGACCAAAAATAATTACGAAGTAGTACCAAACATAACAAAGAGGTTTTGAGGGGATATTAGTCGTCGTAGTCGTCCTATTACATTTTGTCGTATTCAGTACTCATTAGTCGTTTTAGTCGTCCTACTAAATTTGTATACAGGCAGCACAAAAAGAATCGTGTACTTGTTACTCGTTAAGTTGTTTTGAACGGAACTAGACAAAATGTGCGGAGTAAAATTTGAGGCGAAAGGGACGTATCGTCTTATTGAACGGCCATCTAAGTAGGCAGGGTAGGGGGGTGATTAGCATGATGAAGACAGGGTTACATACTTACATAAGATCTGCAAATCCGTTTGTTAGGTAATGAGTTAACATATGAAATCCAAATCCATTATTTTATATGATTTTCCAGCGTATTTGGCTGTCAGCTATTGCCTTTCAGGATAATTTTACTTTAATTGCTCTTTAATGACTAACCTATTCAATCATAGTACAACTCTAGAAGATGATAATTTCAGAAAACACTACTCAAAACTTTCAACATCGCATATCATCTTCTCAATATTCCCTTACACTTCCAGCAGGACAGATGGTAACCTAGTATAGTATCTTCAAACACATTTTCTCATTGACATGTTTGACCGATTAAATACATATCAAATAACTTCACTTATTGCATAGAATATATCAAAATTTTTGCTTTTTTTTAGCAACATGTGTTAATATTTAACTCATCTTAAGCAAGACTTACTGATTTTCAAATGCAATCAATCCACTCGTACACTTTACATGTAGACAAGGGTCAATCTCCTTATTTACTCTTTTTACTTATTAAATCTAGCACCGAGTCTATTACTCCCTCTATACCAGTCATTTATTTACCATTTCTATCATTCATTTGTTTATCATTCTATATTAGAAAAGTTTTCTTTGAGTAATTTGATCCCCAATGAAATTATAGAACATCACATATTCACATTGTAATATGTTAAATATAGCATCGACGTGTCGAACAGTCGAAGTGAAAGCCCTTCTTTGCTGGAAAAGCAAACGAAAATTAAAAATTTTAAGGTCTAATACCGAAATAATTTCAGAAGTTTTTCCCCATAAGGGAAAGACCCTTCCCTGTGATGCACCTTTGAGACGTATACCATTGAGGTAAGACATATATATACTATGTGGAGTATATTTTACCGCTGCAAAAAAAAAACATATGTATACTGAGAAAAGCTTGAACAGACATTGATATGTCCAAGTGTATAACCACACTCATTCTCCCTCTAAAAGCCTAATACGGAGTAATTTAGTCCTATATAAGCATATAATTTAGTTAAATTATCACCTTAATCAATTAAGTAATTTACGAGGATGATCAGAACTTAAAGGCCGAACATAGGAGGCTTTGGCTTAAACATCTCAATTTTGAACACAGACATTGCAGTGAATATGGCCAATACTACAAGAATGCGACTATTATAACAGACGTAAATAACATATACTGACTTGCTGAGTATTGTATAGGACATTTGGACAAATACTTTCATAAACATGAAAATGTCGATTCATGGTTGAGATACATTATTTACAACGAACATCCCTGCGAAGATATGATAAAACTTGTTCACCTCTTGCAGCTGAAATTAAGCTTCATCATCAATGTCCTCAATGTCAAGCCAGTCATTGGACTCTTTATTTTTGGGGGTAGGACGACTAACCTCATTTGACCCGGAAGGATTTTTACTAATGCCAGTTTTATAACTAGCAGGCCCATCGTCATCCTCTTCGAGATCGCTGAATGACACATCTTCATCATCAACCCCATGACTTCCGAGTGGATAGGAGGACTCCCCCTTGAATGAAGTTGCCTCGGTTTCCTCCTTGAGCCATTCATCGGCATCTTCTTCCTCTTCATCGTCATGTTTCTCATCTACTGAGACTATACTTTTGGAGGTGGTTGGTATCGACTTTTCGACCACTGGAACTTCCGTAATAACTGCCTTCTCAATAACTGGATCTTCGGCTGATACTATTTCAACAGGCACGCACTCTGACTGATCAACTCCTGGAGCAGACAGCTGTTCCTCATGTGCCAATTCAACATTTCCGGTTCTTGAGTCAGGTTTCCTCGTTTTACGATTCTGGAGTTCCTGGGTTAGCATTGCTCTAGCTTTCATGATCTGCATGTTTAAAACGAGTATGAAGCAGCATTACACCCATGAACCACCAATCACTACAGAAGAATAATGGTATGTTATGTCTGATTTCTGAAGCTATCAGTAATTAGAGGTCATCTAAGCAAAGGACCAAAGTAACAAATGACCAAAATTATTTAACAAAATTACGTACTTGAAGTGGTACGACACCAGGTATGGGGAACAGACAAGAGAACGTCTAGCAACTCTATCCAGCGTAGACTGCATTAATATATCTAGATATCTTTCTCTGGATATTAGCTCAAGAAAGGATGTAACGCTGAATAAACAACAGCATTCAGTTAAAGCCATGCCTTTCAGAATGGTGTCGAGCATAATTTTCTAGCAACTATTTCTATATGTATTTTAATTACAAACAACATTATCTCACAACCCCTTAATGATTCCTTAGTAAGGGGTGGCACCATGTGTACGTAGCTTTACCCCTATGTAACAGAAAAGCACTATAGAGGTTTAGGGTAAAAGGGTATACATATTTTTCAGTCTACTCAGAACAAATGAGTATCCGGAGCAAGAGATAGCAGACCCGGGAACACAATAACAGAAGTTACCGGGGTAATGAAGAAAAACAAGGGCATGTACGAGGTACTACAGGAGGCAGATAGAGAAGGGGATGAAAGCCGGCTTATAACTACCACATTAAGGAGGTACTTTGTAGTAGTTACCAAACTCTCCCTAAGGTCATTTATGGTTCCCCACCGCTGCTCCTATAATCTCTTAACCACCTCTTGATAATCACCACCATCATTTTCCTTCTTTTCTCCTTTACTTCGAGCTTCATTACTTCCCAACCACTACCTCCAATACAAACAGGCCTTAAATTACTTACCAACCACTACCTCCAATACCAACTCCAATACAAGCAGGCCTCCGGTTTTCCACCCTGTGAACAAAATTTATTTCATGTTTGTCTTATCAGTCAGTCAGATTCAGTCATCAGTCATCCGAGGAATACTTACGACGGGGACACCAAGTTTGTAGAAGTGATCGTCTTAACTGGTGAAGAACAAGGTGCTCCAATCGCGCTGATCACTGCTATTATGAGGAACTTTGTGAGAGGGAAAATTTATTTCAATTACTCAAATTCTTTCGCAGCAAGGAGAATGCCGCTGATGTGCAAGATCCGTCCCGCTCATCCCTAACAATTGTCTTGCTTATTGAGTCTTCGAATGCCTTCCTTTCAATATGTTGCCCTAACATCATTACATTAACCTTTTTCCATAATCCAAAGCAAGCTCAGTTAACCACAATTTTAAAACAACATATGCGGACTAACCCTAGACGTGTTGGCAAAATGAAGATATTTTGCCACCAAGTATTGAATTAGACGTAGACGCTTTTTGTGCATCTTCAACTCCGCACACTTTTTAAGACGGAGACGAGAGCTGATTGTCATGGATTGTGTGGTTGTTTGACGTTACAACCTTCAATCTTTGTGTGCTTCCTTCTCTTAAGCCCGACCACCCTAAGCCCCTAACCCTAACTACGTTATCACCGGCTCCTGGCTCTTGTTGCACCGAGGGGTAGTTGCAACAAGGCTCCTGGCTTTCACCGAGGGGTAGTTGCAACAAGGGCGGCACTGTGGTATATTAGCTCGATTTCGCGGACTGACTCAGGGAAAGTTGTACATTCTATAGAGTGTAGCTAGATAGGATGCCAGTCGAGATTGTGGTTTGGGCACCGTACCCTAGATCCCCGAGACTGAGCACCCTCGTAGTCTTTATACTGGTTTGGTGCGATGTATTGATATTATGAAGCCTTGTCAGACAAATCAATGTCTTGACAGTTTGGTTACATGCATGGAGATCATCCTCGCCATCACCGCCCTATGGCACAACTGAACAAGGCTTATCGAGTCTTTTGACTATGATGTACAATCTAATGTTGCATACTTGGACTATACGTAGTGAAATTAACGGGAGCACAAGGCACACCCGGTTGGTACATGGAGTGGTTTCACACACATTCCCACCCTTATTCGATGAACGTGGCGGATGAGAATGGTGAGTTGCCCACAATGAGGTCCTACTTCCCTACTACGGTATGTGAACTAAACTCTAATTTCGATGATTTCTTAACAATGTGGCTTGTACGGTGATGACTAGAATTAGTGTAAATCAAGCTACACCAAAATTTTTATTAATCAGTGTAAACTAAGCTACATAATGGTTAATGGTCTGACAAGTACACAACAACCCCATGAGTGGATGTCATAGTATGGTGACACTAGTCCTACAGGTGAATACTCATCTTAGTATCCCAAACGAACTTTCATGTGCATTGCTTCAATATCCTTCATCAACACCCTCCCGCTCAACATTGAAAATATGTTAATGTGTTAATAGTGTTGCTTATTGAGTCTTCCAATGCCTTCCTATTGTCAATGTGTTAGCTAGCCCATAACATCATTACATTGACTCTTTTCCACAAGCTATCCAAAACAAGTTCAGCTGAACCAAACCACATTTCTACAACCGTAAACGAACCACATTTCCATGTGTCGACTCAACCGACTGCCAAAATGAATCACTAAATATGTAAAGCATTTTCCAAATTTGTGACTATTTTGCCATCAAGTTAAACTTTGAATGTATTGAATTAGACATGGACGCTTTTTGTACTTCTTTTTCAGATGCGCCCACTCTTTAGGACACTCATCCCACAATTTGGCTTAATAACCTAATTTCAAGCCCTATATGCTACCGATTTCCGAACACCCCAGAAATAGACACAACACACAATAAGATTTAGGAAATACATTAGGAAGTGCATCAATTAAGCACGCTACTCACGCTCTTGATTAATGACAATGGCATTTGGCCAAACATTGTACCAACATATGACAACATTTTCAACACCCACGTATAACAATTGTCGTCTCCTTCTCAATTAATGCATGGCCTATAAGAGAATTATTCCCAACAGGTCTCATGCCTACACATTCAACCATTACAAATCCGTACTTACTTGTAGTATGCAGAGTTGATCGGGAAAACATTTGGCCACATTTCGAACATTTTCACTCCCTTGAGAAGATTCATAAAAACAAATGTAAGAGCATTTCTCTCTTCATTTGCCACATATTCTGGAACGTAGTTCGTTTCACCCGCGAAGTGTAATATATATTGTATACTGTTTCTACCCTCTCTCTACTCGTAGCACTCACTGTATATTTTTTTAATCACCGGGCCGGTTGATCCAAGATACTTAAGCGTAAAAGCATGTTTAACTTTGGAAAAGCGTCCCATTGTTCCTTAATAAAACGTTTCTGTTATATGTGAGATACTTAAGCGTAAAAGCATGTTTAACTTTGGAAAAGCGTCTCATTGTTCCTTAATAAAAAGATTATGTTATATGTTTTCTTCTTTTTCGAGACTGAGCTCGGGGTCTTTGACTTTCAAAATAGCTTTCAAATCGGTGATTATAAGTCCCACACCTTGGAATGACTACCAATACAACTGTTTAGCAACCTTAGACCCGAACCGCTTATTTCTCGATTTCCTTCATGGATTTTCCGGGTCCTTAGCTCTAATATTAGACGTTCAATGACGCTCACAATTTGACAATATTATAAGAAAAACTTTTTACAAGGGATACTTAACCATTACCAAATGAAATTCAAGTCATAAGTAACATCATTGCACTGATCAAAATCTCAAATGCTTGTGAAAATGAAGTAAACGGATTTTCAAATACAAGATAATTATTATACTGAAGTTTTTCTCCAACATGGCCTTCAATTTTATTCCTCAAAATAACAATCACGGAAACAAAATAATCTTTTTTTTTTTCAAAAGGGACCAAACGTACCCTGGCCAAAACGTGTGGGTTACACAACTGCCTGCGCACGCGAAGGCGTGGCCAAGACCTGTTAAATACACATTTGGTCGTAGGCTCAGTCCTGTAATTCACACGTTTTGGCCTCCGCCATGGCGTGAGTGATATGAATGGTATTGGATCAGATTCGGATAAGGTGAATGTTCATCCATCATCCATCCCGTCGCTTTAAAATTCCATCCAACTAGTTGTCATCCACGAAACTTATCATGTGTCATTTGTCCATCCATCATCCGTCGATGAAACGGGTAGATCGGGTGTAAAACGGATGATTACATATATATACACGTTTAAAACGAAAAAAATGATGATTTCTAAATCACTAAGGATAAAAAAGTTAGATAATTATTTTGGTTAACTTTTTAGTGTGTACTTTCACTAAATATTTATTTTGAGAGTAGAATAATTAGGATGATTGAATACTTTATACCTTAACAATGACTTAAATATATTTTTTAAAAAAGAAAAATTGATATAATCGGGTGGTAGGATGGATGACGGGTAAGATCATTCAACCCGTCATCCGTTTCACCCGCCATCCGTCATCCATTTGTGTACAACTGTCGAAAGGTTTTGCTCCTTGAAGGATGTATACACTATTACTCTTTGTCAAGATCAAGGACAATTGGCTTGGTTAGACTACTAGTTAGCTTAGTTAGTGCAAAACGCCTTGCCTATATAATGACAGATAGCGATAGGCTTTGTAAAATAGAATCTTATCTATCTCCAATGTAGCTAAGGTGAATATTTACCCATGTAGATCAGTGATAAACATACAGAAGACTGAATATTACAAAAATTTCTTACAGAATAACAAACCCATAGCTAAACACAAACAGAATGTACAGTTCAAATACGTAAAGTATAGATATAGAAAAACATGAGACTGATTCTAGGCAAATTAATACTAGTAGCAAATAAGAGCACAAGGACAAACATGATAAAAAGTACTACCTCCGTCCCGGTCATTTGTTTACCTTTGCTTTTGGCACAAAGATTAAGGCAAGAGTAGGGGATCATTTGTGGTTTTACTTGGTGGATGACAATTGGACGATAGTCCCATTGAGATATGAAAGTACTCATAGAAAAACAACATAATATAGAAAGGTAAACAAATGAATGAGACATCCTAAAACGGAAATGGTAAACAAATGACCGGGACGGAGGGAGTACTCCTTTCCTATTTATATTAATGTCTCCCTTTGGATTTCAACCAATTAATTGTTTTCTTTTTATATTAGTAAGAATAAAGAGTAAACAGCCAATATGTCTTTACTTAAGTAACTACTAGTCCCTCCATCACAATTACATTGACCACATTTTCTTTGAAGTCAAGAGGTAGAGTTGACATCTTATCACTTTTTTTGTTGAAACATCCCAAAATAGTAACTAGGACAATGTAACTGGGATGGAGGGAGTAACAAATAGAACAACAAAAAGACACATGCACATAAAACTGTAACATTGAGTTGAACAAACATACTGGTGGTGTAGATAAGATGACAGCGTCATGTCTGTCAAGTCTAGGATGCACAAGCACAAAATAAATCTTCCAAAAGGAGCCTTCAGTCATGTATCCCAGGCAAAGTTCAGTCCTAAGTGCAGCCAATTCTGGTGCAAGGCGTTCAACGGCTAATGCATGTTCTTGCTGGGCATCGGACAACTCAAAATCTGAAAGATACCTTTGTCGATAAGATTATAAAACAAAAAACTAGAAATGGAAAAACAAAAACTATTGGTTTATTGAGCCTCCTTCTAAAGCAATCTGATCTAAGTATATAAGAAGCATACACAAAAATTAAAAAATTGCTCATGAAAATGTAATACTCCATATCTAACTCTCGATAATTTCCATTAGATAGTCACAAATGCATTTTTCACGCATTATATAAAGAAATTAAAGGAACTCCAATCACACGTTGAGAATGGATCATAAACAGAAAGAAGCCAGTAGATTCCATAAATATCTGGAGTCTCCATACTAAGGAAAGTAAAGAAATATCTTCAAACTTTTATCAATGTACATACTGTAGGTCTCTAGAAACCAACAACGGAGCACGAACCAGAATGAGACAATGAAGAGTTGAGCATTTTGTTTAAGTATTCACTACGCAACCATAATCTATATCTTCAAACTCCAATAACCTTATTTCACTTCTATTATTAATACTGACATTCGGAAAGTTGATCCGATGGAAATGGAAAGAAGAGATAGTACATTTCCTCACACAATTATGAAATCGTTTCCACCAGGGGGTAAACAATTAAGGGTTTTTCTATTTGGCGAGTTGGCGACCCTAAACTTTTTCAAATCCCACATGGTAACCCTGCAAATCAGAAAAGAAAATTGGTAATCCTGAAGTCCATTAATTTCAATTACCGTCACCTTTAACAATAACTCCGTCAGTTTGGGACGCTAATTGTGTAATCAATTAAAGCACGGGCCTTGAACATTAATCGAAATAATTAGACAATTTTAGAAAGACGAGCAAAATGAGGTAGCTAATCATCATCAATCTAAGCATTAATTGAGAAATTGAAGATTAACATATGGAGTCATTGAAAGTACCATCATCATTATCACTGTCATCGTCAACAGGCAAAGGAAAATCAAGCCAAGTCTCAGGATGCATAGAAACATCCGTAGCAAAAGCGACAACCTCGTTCGTAAGACCGACAACACCTCGATCAGCATAATCCTCAATCGACAAATCCTCGTCAACGCTGAACTGCATTATACTCGAAGCGATCTTAGAAATCTCGCTCTTAAATTTACCGCCAATTTCAGACAAGTCGTTGCGAATTCCAGCGATTCGCGGCGGATCATCACCTTCCGCGGCGGAAATATCCGTCTCCGGTACCGGCGGCGGCGGCGGCGCGAGGAAGGCGGCGACGCCCCATAGTTGTTTGGTGAAGGTTTTGGAGAACTCGGAGAGATCGTCTTTTACGCCGCCTCGGCGAGGGGTTGTTTGATCCGACGGTGTAGGAGAGTCAATCGGAGGAGTGGTGTTGTGATGCTGATCTTCATCATTTGTAATGGTGGTGTCATCTTCATTGTCGTCGTCGTGGAGGTCGAGTTTGAGGGAATTAGCGAGGGAGTTAACGAACCATGACATGTTTTGGGTGGTTGAAGAAGCGGACAAAGGGGGGGAGTGTGTGTGTGTTTATGTGTTGAGCGGTGAGGGGGCGGATGAAAGGTTGACACTCAATCAAATTGACTAATACTCACTTATCAGTTATCACCCCCCACAGTCCCACACCATGACACCACTTGTGTTGATTGACCCGATTGATTCCGGGTATACCTGTCAAAAGGGTAGAGTCATACGGGTCGGGTAAAAAAACAGTTTATAAACGTCTTCATTTTTTTTTATCATTTTTCAACCAAAAAACTAAATTTTTAAATTAAATCGTATTTGATATTAATAATATGATTATATCCATTATTTATCGTACTTATATTAAAGCATTGATTAATATTATATTATTTTATTAGTTATTTTATTATTTTATGATATAAAATAAATTTTAATTTAGATTTAAAATTTTAAAAATTCAAATGACGGGTCATTTCGGATCGAACGAGTCATGATTTACGAGTCTTTGACGCAAAAAAACGGCCGGGTCGAGTTTTCAGGTCGGGTCATATTTTGACAAGTCTACCCCCACATTACTTATGTTGATTAACCCTCATTCCTTCCGGTAGGGCCGGCAAAAATATACGATATGATTTTTTTAGGGACGTGCTTTTCACATACGGATTTTACTCTTTCACATACGACTTTTACAGTATTAGCCTTGTCATTTTTTCATTCACTCCCCCCAATTAATTTTTTTCTCCCTTCCCTTCCCTCACTTCGCCGCGGACTGACCCATTAAGTCATTAACGGCGTACCGACGTCGGCAAACCACCGACGACCTAAAAATTTAAAAGAACAAAAAAAAAACAAGAAATCATACGCAGACCCCCTCCCTTCCCCTTTTCCTAACCACAACCACCACCACCAAACTACCACCGCAACCACCAAACTACCACTACCACCTGCTCCGGCCGTTCCCCCTCCCCTCGCTCCGGTCGTTTGCCCTACCCCTCCCCCTGCTCCGGTCTTTCGCCGCACTCCCTCTCCCTGTTCGCCCTCCCCCTGCTCCGGCCAACTCGCCTCCCCCTCCCCCTGCAGTGGTCGGTCGACTGAACGGTCGCCGATCGTTAGCCGTTGACACGCATACCACCACTCATAACCCCCTAACCACCACCCATGAACCCTAATCACCACCTACCATCCTATTGAATTGTTAAAAAAAAATATTTATAATTGCAAAACAAATAAAATTACTTCATTCATTTGAGAATTATAATTCATTATTGTTCAATTATTAGATTGTATTACATTTGATTTAAGACTAGTTTTAAACCCGCGCAAATTGCACGAGTTTGCTTTTATAGGAATTGTTATTACCAAAGATTAGATATTGAACTTTGTACCTTCTGAAATAATCATGCATAAAATTAGTCTTTCTTAATATGAAAGTTTCCGCCCTAATAATAAAATAGGTTAAATGATTCAACATAAGCACATAAGACAATTTTTTTGTTTTTTCAATGTAATTTGGTTTTGTCGTATTCATCGACCGAGCATATTTGACTCGTTTTAAAATTATATTGCCTTAAATGAGAATTTTCAAAGTCCCAAATAATAACATAATATGATTCGTTTACCACTTAAACATTAAAATCACTCCAGAAATGAATTGGCCACAAAAAAATCGAAGCTTAATAGATTTCCTTGAACTCATAAATCGTCAACCCAATAGACTTAAAAATCTTATCATATACTCATATAAGACCATTGGAAATAGTTTTGATATAATTGAAAAGTAACTAAAATTTTTAAGTTAATAAGTATATACGTTAATAGAAGCTTGTTTTAAAATACAACAAAATCACTTTCAATCGTCCTATATGAAAAAATAAATATCTTTAGCGTAAAAGTTATAGTAACGTAACTCATATAACTGAAATAATACGTTCAACTAAACGTCAACTAAGGGGGCCTAAAATTAGTTAAGCTAGACAAAAAAAACAAATAATGTGTATGTTTTAAACTTACCGGAAATGAATAAAACAAAAGTAAACTACATAGGCAGAAAAGAAAAGATTTATCTTAAATGATCAAGTGAGACGATTCTTAAGTCTTAACCTCTTTTAGTACCCAGTAATTCTCATTGTATACATGAAAATCCGTCTACAATTGTAAACGGATCGGATCCCTCTCACAAAAATGCAAGTGGGAGAGTTGGTTTCCCATTTGCCCCTACTTGCTATTTTGTGAGAAAAGTCTGACCCGTCTACAATGATAATTTGTGTTTAATACCAAGACGGAGGTACTTAAATGTCACTACCTAAAAAAGAACAAAAAGTTGGGCCTAAGAACCAATTTGTTGGACAAACCCAATATTACATTACCTAATTGAAGCCTCCGTATACCGTATTTTGATAATGCTCAGCTATTTTTCTCCTGATCTCTTCATTCTTTCCCCTTTCTTTCACTTTATCACACCTTCATCTCACTCCTAATTCACTATCCTAATATTACAATTTTTAATTGAGACTTGAGAGTTACGGAGTATAAATCCAACTTAAAGCCCTCAAATGAATGAATAATAAAAGGTATTTTGTATTTATGTTCATAGGTTTATTTATATATTCTATTATTCTTAAAATTGAAATAAAAAGATTAGATACGGTCATTTAATCATTTATGTCTTTAAAATTTCCTTTTTTTCTTAATAAAATTTGAAGTCTCAATATTCTATTTTGTCATGATTGGCATTGAGTTTACATGTATATTTCGACATGCAACCTCAAAAATGTCAACATCAAACAACTGAAATAAGTTTTGTCTACTTATTGCCTTCCTTATAATTGGTTTCATTAAGTTTTTTAAAGTTCACTGTAAATTTAAATTCATTATAAAAATATTTAACTTATTATTTATAAGTATTTTACGCCTTTAAATTAACTTATGTCTATGAATTTATTCCTTGATTTCTTGTTTTTATAATTATTTTTAAAATTTACTGCATCTCGAAAATCTATTAAAAAATAAAAGGGATAAGACCAAAGTACTAAACATTTGCCAATCTATAAATCATGACTCAAAAGTTGATTTTTTAAATTTGATATTTAGTAAATTATTTAATCTGTGCAAGCTATACATTAATGTTAATATAGTAGCGTATACAGTTAATTGATTAGAAGTCGTTTAAATCAATACTCTTTAAAAAGAGAGAACTTCAAGTTACTGTGCTTATGAATAGTCTTTCCATATGCCCCCTCAACCGTCGATTGCCTTGCATCTCTGCCCTCCATTTCTCTCCCACTCTCACTGCATACTCTTAATTACTCATTTCTCATCCACTCATTTCTCATTTCTCATTTCTATCTACCTGCTCACCCTTCACTTTGCAGCGCCCTAACCGACGCAGCCATCCATTCCTCCAAAAGTCGACGACCCTCCAACTGAAACCTACCATGAAGGCCCGTTTATTCTTCTCCCCAAAGGTATATATTC
Organism: Heliosperma pusillum; assembly: GCA_022085475.1. Taxonomy (NCBI): domain Eukaryota; kingdom Viridiplantae; phylum Streptophyta; class Magnoliopsida; order Caryophyllales; family Caryophyllaceae; genus Heliosperma; species Heliosperma pusillum. The sequence goes on from JAIUZE010070198.1 coordinate 18,125, forward strand.
CTACTGCATATCTCTTGGCTTGGTAGTTATCTTCTCCTTCTCAAATTGTTTTTTGTTCATCAATTTTGTTCATTGTTAGGGTTTATGATCGATTGAGTTTTGAAATTATGATTTTTAGGTTTGTTGGAGTCCTTTTCTGGGTACTTATCATACTTCATTTTGTGGGTACTTATCATACGTTTCAAGTTCTTTTATTTAGAACTCTTTCTTTTTTCCCTTTTTTGGTTATTATTGTATTCCTGGGGTTGGAATTTTGGACTGCTAATCGGAGATGTGGCCTTCTTTATATTGCTTTATTCTATATGTAGATTGTCGTTGTTGTGGCTGCAGTTGTTTCAAGCTGCGGACTGAGAGCTTAAGCTCAGAACCATACGAATTGATTCCAACCCTAATAATTCAAATCCCGCTTATTTGTGTTATTTTGTTTTTTTTCCGTATTTCTGTTTGCGTTCTTTATATCTTATCGTTTACTATTTTGGATTATGGTTTTCTGGGTTGGTGGCTTACGGTTTGCATATGTTCATTTATGCAGGACAATTTTTCATTTGCTTAGAATGTCTTGATATTATTTTGGGCACCTCTGGATTTCCCGGGGTCTTGAGTTTACCACTTCCCTTGCAATAGGTCATCTGATCAGAACTTTTGTATTACTTTTGTTGCTTTTATATATTTTTAGATAGCCGACTCTTCCGCTGCCTTTAGAAATTTAGAAATTAGGTTTGTATTCCTGGGGTTTGAAATCTACTTGGATGTTCATTTGTACCTAAACGCTTATTTTCTCACTTACTCAGTTTTCCATTTTATTTTGCCGCAGGTTGCTTGCCCGTCTACTTAGAGGCAGAATGGTTTGTGCTACTAACGAGTTTGGTGGCTTCATATAAACCGATGTTGTTTATCTCTGCCCGGGCGTGAAGGTAGCCGCTACCATTTCATCAAGAGTGTTAGAGCAACTCTGTTGAGAGGGAAGTTTATGAATCGGTTTGGACTTCATCGTGATCTTTATTAGGGAACAATGGATTCTTTAATGTTAGATAAGGTATTTGATGATTTATTGAGCAGTTAAAGTTATATTTGATCTGTTGAGTTCTGAACGTCCTGCATTCCTTGTGTTTTATTCTTCTATCTTAAGGGCCATCACATTAGGCTATACTTTTGCAAGGGCCGGCTGTGAGACCCATGTCACTTATACACATAGGATTTGTGCTGCCGAGGTGTGTGAGTTGACGGCCTTAAGGTAGGACACAACGGAAAGTCGTGCATTTTTTCTTTATTCTGAAAAGCATAATCTTTTACTAAATTTCTATGTTTGTCTGTTAGATCCTTATGAGGTTAGATACTACTATAATGGTGTGAATACTACTGTCGGTGATTTAAAATGTACTTACATTGCAAGTGCTTCTTAAAATATACATTTGCAGTTACAAGTTAGGGGCCTTGTAGAGGGCGAGGGGGGAGAGAGAGAGACGCTCTTCATGTGGTATTTTCTTGTCGATTTAGAGTTCCATCTTATTGTCTAAACTCTAGATGATATTTCTTAACTGTCATGGAAGGCAATACCTAGCCCAGTGGTAGTTCGCCAGCCGAAAGTTGCGCTTGGTTCTACCCTGAAGTCTGCTTGGTTCTACCACGGAGTTTGAAGGATAATTTAATTTGCGTGGACTGTTATTATGGAATGAACATGTTCTAATTATTTCTAGCTGATATATCCCTTAGCTTAAATACTCTAATCGTAGGCTCGTAAGTCGTAACTTACAAGAGAGTCGAAAAGTAACCCGATGGTTTGTCAACCAAGAGTTAAATATGCTTCTACTCTCAAATCTGGAAGTATAAGTTTACTTGTTTGGACATGTTCTTATGTTATAGACAAGTTTGTTAGCGATGGTCAGACGCGTTACCCGAAGTTCAATAGTTTGTAATATATATGCTAGATGCCGTGTTGAGTGGCAATTTCTAAAGAGCCTTTTGGGCTTCTTGTCTTCTACTGATCCTCATCATTAAAAGGCTAGGCAAAGTGACCTTACAGGTTGCAAGTTTGCAGACAACGGAAGTGTCTTACTCACTTTGTAGTTTTAATTTAGTTACATGGCTATATATGTGTATATAGTGATTTGAACAATTAGATTGGGATCTGAATTTGAAAATATGGCATTGTATAGGCGGTTGGAGTCTTGGCAAGGTGTGACGAGACACACTATCTGGAGCAATAAACCCAATCTTTTAGGTATTGCACTTGAGCTTTTATTTTTTACAACTTATTTTAACTCAATTTCAAAGTGAAGCATGATCGACTTTTTTAGTTAGCCTGATGGTATTTCAAATTCTGTCAATTGCAATAGCCTATTTATCTAATTGTTTCAGTTGCGTTATTATGTTTTGCGTGCAGTTTGTGTCATTTTTAGTCGGGTTTACCCTTGTGACTTTTACAGTTGTTCCGTTGTTTTAGAAATTGCGCCTGCCATGTTGGGTGGCGTAGATCTAGGGTTTAGTGGGAGTGGGTTTGTGCCTTTTCTTGGCGGCCTGCTGTTTTTTTGTGTTTTATATTTTGTGAGTTGTAGCCTGGCTCGGTGGTGTTTGATTGAGATTTTTTCTTTTTTGGGGGTTGAATCGATGTTTAATGGGATTTTGTGTTTACTTGTCGTTTCTTTTGTGCTGATACAGGGGCACTGCTAATTTAATTAGCCTCATGTATTTGATTGTCTTTGAGGTATAAGTTTTACTTGTTTTGACCTGTTCTTATGGTATAGTCAAGATTCTTAGCGATGGTTGCTAGGCGCGTTACCCAAGTTTAATAGTTTGTAATATTTATGCTACTTGGCGAGGTGGATGGCAATTTCTAAAGAGCCTTTGGGGTTTTTTTGTTGATCCTTCAGGGAACGGGGACGAGGTTCTTGTAGTGATACGTGCCATAAGGTTTTCCGCACATGTACCAGCCGACTGCACGGAATGGGAGAGGGCTAGAGGTTTTTTTTTCAAGAGATGTATTTTTGCCCGTCCCGCTCTTGACTTACAGGGTAATTCTATAACACTTACTGTCATTTCAGGCATTCCTTTTTATTGCTTGTCTGCCAAATTGCCAAGCATCACTTCTGTTATCCTGTATATAAGTTGCGCCTATAACTGATTCATGGATTATGCTGTTTCCGGGCCAGTTTAGACTAAGATTGGTTGCGAGCAATTTGTAATATATTACTTTTGTGCCCATTGACCAGGAAGTTGGTTATTTAGGGAATCACATCGGTTTAGACTTGCGCTTTTACGTGGGGTGCCATTAACATCTCAAAGTTAGCTATTTAATATGTTGTCAAGAACAACTCCAAACTAGATCTAACAAGTATCGCGGTAAGCAATGATACTCCTCATTTTTGGGGATATCAGACTACATTTGCTGAGCAACCTCTTTTTCATTGTTAGCTGACCTTACAAATAGATGTTTCACATAAATCTCCTGCATTTTTTGCGTATATATGTAAAGCTAGCCGTTGAGGTTGTCTTGTTATTGACTCAAACGTAGTCGACGAGTTGTGTATCTTTCTTCCCGCAAGGGATGATGAATTTTGATATTAGTTTTTGGCTTGAACACTTTAGCGTCATTTTTTACGACTCCTTGTCATCACTTCTAAGGGGAGCGCAAAAAAAAAGATTCTCATTTTCGCTATATGCTAATCAGGCCGTCTTCTTTTGTTTTTCTGCGCAAATTTACGTCTTACATATCATTTTCCTTAGGTTACCATGTGCTTCCGATAAAAAAACGACGACTCTTTGAATTGGAAGTGACCTGTATGGAGGCCTTTGGGTAAAACCTTACAAGCCTTTTTCACGCAACTTAGCAACTCTAATCGAAGCCTTGTTCAAAGGTATTTTCTCTTTATAAGTCAATATGAATTTCATTTCTTATAAGCCAATACTAATTAATACTCTGTTTCTTCTTTTTTTTTCACCTCGGGATGCTTTTATTGTATCCTTAGGTTTTGGGGTAGAAATTAAACCTATATATGTATCAATGGTAGTGTTGGGTTAGAAATTAAAATAAATATTGGAAATTTTACGAGCTGTGTTAGTAATGCAATAACGTAAATTAAGAAAAATTCAAACTTTTTTATTAAAAAGTTCGAATTTTTCAGTGTCTGAGCTGGTAGGTTTGATTATCGAAGTGATATACATTTTTTAAGCTCTACTTATATGTTGTTGCTCCATATAGAGTTACATACCCTTTTTTTATTTGTTTTGGCCTTACGGGTGAGATAAGTTACAATATATATGAATCATGAATGTATTTCTCATGGTTATGAAGTGTTCATCTTATAACTAGATTGAAAGGATGTAGTGATTACTAATTAATTACTTTTGGAGTCTGGTAAGTTTGGTTATATAGTTACCCAAAAATTATAGTTTTGCTAAACAAACCCAAAATTATTTGTTGATCAATGACCTCAATAATTCTTGGGTGTGATTTCATTTAACAAATTATAGTATGAATTTGGGGACCAGGCTTTGTAATTCAATTGTGTATCATGCTTTATAAAGGTCTCTTCCATAATATTATCATGATTTTAAATACAAAGGGTACATATTCTTGCCATCAACAATACACGTGTTATAAGCAAGTCATGTGTGACAAATTTGCTTTGATTTTCATAAGGTATGTCCCATGAAATAGTTTTAAGTGTCATATCAACTAAGATATATGCATACCTATGTCTGTCGAGGAGTATTAGTACGAAGCATATTTTATAATGAATGTGTTTACCAAACGTCTATTGCCAATGTCCAAGTAAGGATGCAAGTATAATCCCGATATGAATTACAAACGCCCTCACTTTGGCGGCTTCGAACTCTTTACTCAGTTATTAAGAAGGAGCTATGAAAAAGTATGGCTGCTTCGGCTGCTTTTATTGTATCCTGTGGGGAGTGTCGTGCGGGAAAAAGCGTTGGTGCAGAAACTTTATTGGGTATAAGGCGGGCTGCTAAAAGAGGTGCCCTGCGAGGTATAGTTCCTTTGCCCATCTCGGTGTCCATCCCTTGTGTTTTATGTAGAGTTTAGGATTGTAGGGGAAGGTTCCAGGTCGGGTTGAAGCAGGTGCCGTTAGACTGGGAGCTCTTGGAGAGATTAAAGTCTAAGGCTAAAACTAGGGTTGAGCAAAACCGGGTAACCGAACCGGTTTAGTAAACCGGTTCGGTTACCCGGTTTTAAAAACCGTATATTTTGGAAACCGGAACCGAACCGGTTTTAATTCGGTTCACCGGTTTTTTTAGCATTTTTCAAACCGGATCCGAAAACCGGTTAACCAAACCGGTTTTCAGACCCGCTTTCAAAAATGTCTTTTTTTCCTTCAATTTGACAAAGCTACTGTAACTCATTTCTTAGATCTTCTCCTCCTCTTTCCCTTAGTTTTCCTCCTCCTTCGTCTCTTCCCTTACTCAAAGTCTACCCTATCATTTTTTTAGTCTTTGTATTGTATGTATAATTTGAGATCAAACCTTTTTCTATTTTGATCGTTTTTTTTATTTGGCGTATAATTTAAGTTCTTTGATGTTCATATGTTCATCCATAAATTAATATGTTCATATGTCCTGATATCTCACTTACTCAGTTCTTTGATGTTCATCCCATTTTAATTGTTTAGTTACTATCTACTTGATTGGACGATGCTCTTCTACCTAGCAACTCTAATTGATGCTCTACTCAAAGGTATTTTCTCCCTCTAATAAGCCAATATATATATAAATATATATATTTCATTTTTTAAATTATTCAGTTTGTTAATTGGGAACATGTTCTTTTGTTGCTTTGTTTCTTCATTACAAAGATGTGCAATTGAAGGCATGCTTATTTCTTAAAAATGACCAGCCTTTATCATGTAAATTGTTGGATGTGTTTATTTAGCTTTGTTGGAAAACCCTATTTTTTCTTCGCCCAAGGTCTTGTGTAAGGCTCGCTTATTAAAGGTCTCGACTATTAAAGGACTAAACTACACTTAGCACTCGGTTCTCTTCTCAATTGAAACGAGATTGAGTGATAAGTGAAAATGTTTCTATTTAGCTTTGTTGGAGAGCACTATATTTTCTTTGCCCAAGTTCTTGTGTAAGGCTTGCTTATTAAAGGACTCGAATACATTTAGCACTCGGTTTCCTTCTCAATTGAAAAGATATTGGAGTGATAAGTGATATACAACCGGCCATGTACGCCAGCCTTAGACTGGCTGCCCTCTCTACGCGACATGTTGTTGTGGATAGGTTAATCTTTTCCCAATTGGCAACTTACCAATTATAGCTTAGGGTACAGTCTTTAGTCATCTTGTGACTCAATCGGGATGAATTCTGCTTGGTGTGGTGGTGAGTGAAAATGGTGTTGTAAAGACTATCAAGAGTGAATACGCGACAAACGAGTCTGGTTATTTGAGTTCGGGGTTCTTGGGTCCATAATTTTGCATCCAACTAATGTGAATACATTTGTTTATCAAGTGCATGTTCATTTAAGCTAGGGTGTCGTTTTATACCAAGCTAATTTGATTTACCTCGACTGGGAAACCATCTTAGCAACTGCCAAGTCACATACCAACCTAATTAGATTTACACAGGAAAAAATCTCATTACTTTAATTTTAATAAGCCTGCTTAGATTGCTTAGATTGTGCTCGTAGAACAGTAGAGCATTAGATGGCCACAAATTGGATTCAGTTAGGTCCCTCAAATTTGGTGTGGACAAGGCCTATGGTTTGTAAGAGGTAGACTTGAGTGAGGGAGGGGGCGTATGCACTGTAAACTTGGTAGGACTAATTATGATGGACTTTGACATTTTCACTTTTATATATGTCGATTGTATTTGTTGTGGTTGCTGTTGGCTCGGGGTGCGGAACTTGAGCTTAAACTCAGAACAATAAGTAATGATTCAACCCTGATTAATTTGGTTTTTTGTATTTTCTTTTGCGTTTTAACTTCTTATCGTTATTCTTTTACTATTAATTTTATTTAATTTGCTGAGCGGGTGTCGATTAATCTCTGTCCTTTTGTGGTTGTACTTACGTTAAGGGTATGCTTTATTGTTGATTGCTTGAATTAACATGTCGGGCCTCTTCATTTGTTCCCTTTTCTGGAGTTTTGGGATGCTAATCGGAGCTTTGGTCTTTTGTTTATTGCTTTTACTTCTTGATGTGTGTTGTACCCAGTTTGTCCTTTTTTTTCCCGAGGCTGAGCCCATCTTATGTTTTTTTTGATTTACAACTCTTTATTTGTTCATTTTTTTCCCTGATATTTGCGTATTCCTGGGGTTTTGGGCTGCTCATCGGAGCTTCGTCCTTCCCTTAATTAATTTTACGTATATAGATGTAGATTGTCATTGTTGTGTTGGCGTTGTTGCGGGGTGCGGAGTCGGAGTCGGAGTCGGAGCTTAAGCTAAAAACCATGGGTATTGATTCTAGACCTAATTGTTCAAATCCCCTTTATTTGTATTATTTTGATTTTTCGCATTTCTGTTTGAGTTTTTTCATCTTATCGTTAGCTAATTCGATCCTCGTCTTTTGGGTTGGTGCCTTACGATTTGTATATGTTCATATGCAGCCATGCAAGAATGTTTTTTTTTTTTATTATTTTTGGCGCATCTGAACTTCCTAAGGCTTTGGGTTTACCGCCTCCTTGGCGATAGGTAATCCGATCAGAACTGTTGTATTACTTTTATTGATTTTATATATTTTTGGGTTGTCAGCTCTTCCGCTGACTTTAGTAGTCAGGTTTATTGTTGATTATTGTAGATTGTGGTTTTGGCTTTACAACTCTATTTTTTTTTTTTTCCTATTACTATTTTTGTATTCCTGGAGTTTTTGCCTGGCCGCCTGCAATACGTGCTGCAATCTGAGTTAGGTGGTGAGTGGTGGCTGAAAGGTGTGAAAGATTATTGAAGCTTCGTTAGATGTGAGTTGTACTATGTGTTGCTCAAGCTTTGACTCACTACACTTTCGTATTTTCATTATGTGTACGACTTTCTTATATGATTTCTGAGTTTGCTTGAAGTAAGTTTTTGGACTGCTTTTCTTGTCAGTTTTTTCCAATGAATTGAGTCATTATTGCTTGTTTGGGGTTACTTTCCGCCTGTTATGTTTCTATCTTTGTCTGTTTTGGAGGGTGGATACCTCGCATATGCAATATTAACTGGGGCATCTTATATCCAGTATCGAATATGGATTTGGTCTGTCATTGGTTGTGGAGGATTATTTGTCCTGCGATCTGGATTTTGGGTACCGCCGCGAATTTCCCATGTCAACGCCTCTAATTTCTCGTCATTTTTTTTTTTTGAACCTGACATACCTAAGATACATAGTAGTTGAGTGATTGAGGTCACTTGTGACTGTTATTTTAGTGTATGATTTTTTGCGGCGTCTGATTGTCGTAATTTGTAGTCATGAGATTTAAGATAAATATCAACCATGGGTTTAAAGTGCTCCATGGTTTATGTGGTATGCTAATCGATGTCTTCTACTATATGTTTAATTGGTTTGTTTAATTTCTTTAATTGAATTTTCAGCCTTTCTAGGCGCTGGCTGTGAATTGGTTGTGGGTCAAGAATGTAAATATGATAAGAAGTCCTGATTAATTGGGTTATTGGATTAGTTTGATCTCAGTTTGCGTTTTTTATGTATAGGAAATTCTCCAGGTTTTCATTCGTGCGCAAACCATCTATGTTCACCGGGAGGTATGCTATGTTATTATCTGAGTGTTTTTCATTTTTTAATGGTTGATCATTGCTACATGGGTAACCTACTCGGCCACTCCTCGTGCTTATTTTGTTATGTTGGGATCATTGAGTTACTCGCTGTAATGTATTGAATTTGAGTGTTGTTGCTGTGTGGGTGTCCTTAATCTTTTGAAATTTACGACTCTAAGTTGTGCAGGTTTGTATTTTTTTCCTCGTGTATTGTGTTACTTTTATTTGTGCAGGTGATGATTATGCCAAGTCTTTGTTTTTGGGAGAATTTATGACTGGTAAAAGTATATATTCTTTAATTGTTAGAAATTTCTGTTGCGTACTTCTGTTCTTTTATTTTTTAGTTAAAGAAATGGGTTTTTAAAATTATGGTGTTCTGTTATTTGATTGGAATTTGGAAATGTCGGTTTGCTTGACTTCATATAATGGTTTCACATTTCTTGGTGATTAGCTATATTATCTTGTTTATATATTGCAGTTCGGAGACAATGGCTGGCTACGTGGCGAGCTCGGCAATACATGGCAGCGACTTGCAAAAGCTTGAGGTTGGTTTTACGCTTGTGACTTTTTCAACTGTTCCATCTTACCCTTTTTCATTTGCTGCCTTTCATCCGGCATGTCATGTTTCATCCCTGCCTTTCATCTTCACTTCCTTTCCCCTTGCAACCTTTTTTGTTCTCAACCATTCATTGTCTCCTCTTTCTCTCATACATGTATTCCCTTTGAAACCACGCAACCCTTGCCTACTTTCCCCTGTTTGCTCTACTTTCAGTTATATTACTTGTTTAGCCGTATGAGATTGTAGTTTAGCTTGGATTTATGGAGACGATTACTCCTTTATACTTGCTTAAGATACCCTACTTTCATGTAGTATGCCGGTTTTGTTTTGTGAGCTTCTACATGAACAAGTTGCTTTAAATTGGTTTAATTGCAATTCCATTTCAATTTGGGTGAATCATTTGCATTTTGTTATATACCTTTCATTTACTATGTCCGAAAGGAATTGTGAGTTCTGAGAAGTAGATACCTTTTTTTTGCTATTTTCTTATGGGAATGACTTCCTGTCTGGTATGATTTTTCTCTACGGTTTTATCAAGTGTTATTTTGCCCGCTTTTTGTACTCAATTGACTTCATTTCTGATTTCCGAGTTCTGTTCTATTTCTCTCATATATGTCGGTATCCTCTGCTCAATTGTTACTTCATCCAGCGAGTCTATTTACTTTGGTGAGTGGCATTCTCTCTCTTTTTTTTCTTCAGAGCATTTATTTCTTCATGTATTTTCTATTTCTTTTAATACTAATGTTGTCCTTTCCTCTTTTTTACTGTACCGTAAGTTTGGGAGGACTACTCATTGTATCCTGTTCTATTCAGTTTTGCCTACTCTCTTATCCATTTTCTCAGTTTCTCTCCAGTTTGGTTGCTCATTCACATTTGAGACATGTGAACCGTTATATGTGAAACATGTCATCCTCTTTATTTTGTTTTTAGACAACCGACCCTGCTTTCTATGATATAATGCGTCTTGGCATTCAGATAGCAACTTGAAGGGAAAGGTTGAATACATGGAGCTAAAGTATGTCTTGCTTTTTGGCGTTCTTTTTCTATCTTGCACATTTATTCCCTGGTGCCATTGAATGTGGATCCATTGTTGACGAGGTGATGTGATAATATTGTTTCTTTCAACACATTGCTAATCGGCTTGCAAAGCTGCTACAAAAGATGTGCGCCGATGAAAATGGAACTCTTTTAATAGATTCTGTTGTAAAAAGAACACCCAAAGTTTTTGTGATGTTACTCTTGTGAGCGTGGTTCCTGAACAATCTTTTGTGTTTTAAAATGATCAGGTTCTCGAGAAAACAGTAGGATATCCCTGAGGTTTTTTTTTCCTGTCATTGTGATTTTTATTAATATAACTTCTAGCGGACGGGGCGTCTCAATGGCAAGGCAAAAATACGTCCTCAAGATTCAGGAAAATGTGGTTGTGTTAATCGAAAGAGGGGAGGGGGTAGTAGGTTTTATTTCTTGTGCAGTAATCTTTTCATTCTTTGTTTCGTAAAGGTGTTAAAATTCTGCTTGGGTCTATTTCACAAGTCTTTTTCATGTAAGTTGTCCTCTTTCCCCTTGATGAACTCCTACTTGTGTAAGAATTATTCATTTAATTAGCTTATAGAGCTTATGAAATATTATTAAACATTTAAGAAGCTTGGTGGCCTGGCCAGCATCTCCTCTAGACTTTTGCATGTAATCTTCAGTTTTTCAATGAAACCTTAACCTTGGGTTTCGTATCTACTTCTCACCTTTACTCTTCTAGGTTCGACATACTGTATTAATCCCATTGTTTGGAAAAGAGGCTTTCAGATAGAAGTGTACGCGAGAGAAATTGAGGTCTACGTTCGCTTTTCCCGGCTCATTCTTATAGGTGAGGATTTTTTGTAGGCGATTGCAGTTGCTGTTGAGAAATGACATGGAGAGTGGGCTAAAGTTCAAGGCGGTCAAACCGGTGCCACCATTGTTGCCTTTGTTTTGCAAGTGTCTTTTTCTCTACCTTATGAGAATTGCGTTCGGCTAATGCAAGTGTAATGTGAAAGATGCTTGATTTCCTAATTTTATGGGTTTCTAATTTTGTAGAAAAAACGCAGAATATGTCAAAGACGAATCAGAAAATTGCCTTTGTTTCTAAAAGGTCCCATGTGCTCCCAAGACGAGGATGACTGTGTAAGTCTATTACAAATGATTTTCTACATTACTACCTCACATCACATGCCAAGGGGGTTCACCAGCCCATTATTTTTCAATCTCGGAGTTACTTTTTTTCCTCGTACACATTTTTTACACAAATTCTCATTTACGACGATCACTATCCTTCTTATGCTTAAGACGAGTCAAATACATACCAAATCTCCCAACTTGTCGCCTGAGAAATACCAAAAGTTTTCTCTTTACTACCATGTGGTATTATTTGACCCGTCTTAGTTTAAGACAGATAGTGTCCGTCTTAAGCAAGACTTACTGCATTTTTGTATTGTAAGTGGATTTCTTAATTATTTTAGAAGTAATTTAAATTTGCCTACTTTCGTATTCGTAAATAGACTTCGAAGGTAAAATCATCTCCTTTTTCCTTGTGCAGGCTGTTTCAGTGGCCATATATGGTACTCCATCCTTTGAAGATTACTGCTAATGTAGATTTAACATTACCTGTACTTTTAAATGATTATTAAATTGTGTTCTTAGATCCTCCAGTTATTGTTCATGTATATGTACCTTTCAAATAATACAAGTGATTCAATCGCATGGAATTCTAAGATTCCTCGTTCATCTCTTCTTATTTGTTTACATTTTTGGATTCCACAATTTTTATTTTATATTTTATTTATTTTCATAATGGAATTGTCATTTATGTAAATAGACACGATTTATATATTTATAGCAATGTTGGTAATTAGGCAACGATATATAGTCTACGGTTAAAATAACTGAGAGACTACTTAAATCTCATAAATAGCCCTCCTCGGATTAACACACTTTGAATTCTAATATATGGCATCTCCCCGAAGTTGTGTCAGTTGATCTTTCACTCTTTAGTGAACGAGTATAAAGGTAGTAGCTAGGCTAAGTAAATGCAACATAAAGTTCACTCTTGTTTGCTTGTTTTGTTTCAAAAAAGTTGGCTCATTTTGTTTTGCCATGTTGCCCTTTTTGAACATTTTCTTCATGGTTCCTTCTCGGACGAAAGATCCCTTACACAAGATGTATCAAAAGAGCAACTCATATTAGTATATTGGTGCAAGGATATTTCGTCTAATTTACCAATTTTATTATGATCTTGTACACATGCCTACAGGGCTAACTCATGTTTCCTTACCACTCCTTAAGAGCTACATCTACACAAGCACTACTTATGTGAGAAAAAAATTGAGTCTTGGTTAGTTTTGACTTTTGAGGGAGGGTGAGACAATGACTCTTTGTTTAGTTTTGTTCAGATTGAGAGGGTAAGGGAGGGATGGAGATATGATTCTTGTTTAGTGTATTAGATTGAAATGAAGGCGGTGAGGGAGGGAAGAAGTGAGGCAGAGAGAGATAATGCGTATATTACGTGACAGACCTTAAGAGTGAGGGGGAGAAGTATAAAGGAAGGATGCATATAGGCAGATGACAAGGGATGGAAACTCCGGATAAAGAGAGAGAGAGGGGGACTAAATTTTGTACTTTGTTTTTGTTCAAATAAAGAGGGTGAGGGATGGAGCTAGAGGGTGATTGAGAAGGAGAAAGAACGAGAAGGAGTGCACGTTGTTTGTGCTTAGTTTGAGAAAGGGAGGAAAAGGGAGAAGAACTATGTGTTTGGTTTTATTCATATTCAGAGGGAAATGGGGAGGGATTGAGCGTTAAGAGGGAGTGCGGGGGAGCGTTGGGAAAGAGCAAAAAAGAGGGATATGAAGAGAACATTAGGAGGAGCAAGGGAGAACGACTATTTTTTGATTTTATGTAAATTGCCTTCGCATATTGTGTTCCTGCCATTAATTCTATTTTATATGAGAGTAGTTGCATTTTATGCACACTCGCACTTCATCACAAGAACAAGTTAGGGCCGATTGAAAGGGGAATAAAGGTCATCTTCGTTTTGCGAAGAAGAGTTAGGGTGATATGGGGAGGAGGAGGTACGGATTGAATGAAAGACGGAAGCGGGGAGGGGAATAGTCTATTTGGTTTTATTTCGATTGATATGGAAAGAGAGGGAGAGGGAAATTGTGTAAGGGAGGGAGGGAGGGAGAGTGTTTGTACTTAGTCTTTCAATTTACGTTCACATATGCGGTGTATTCATCATTAATTCTTGCTTACATGTGACTAATTGCGTATCAATCACATTATCATGTAATGGACGATGGTTATATAAGGTAAGCGTCACAAATTTATTTAATATTTTTGGTAGGACGTATTATATGATGGATGAAATTGAACCTATTTTACAAAAGACACTATGACACGATGATCACAAAAGACGTTATGATACGATGATATGATTCAAAATAAGTTTTTAATAGTTTTTTTTGGAAAGTTCTATAGATTTAAGTAGCTTTTTAGCCAAATGTTAGATTGTTGACTACACAATTTTATTGTTTTTTAACGAAATATTAGAGGGCGTAGGGGAATGTGAAAGAAAAGGACGAGGGTGATTTCAGATTTGTAACAACTTAGAGGTTATTTTTCAACATCGCATTAAGTGGAGGAAGTCGAGGAGCAAGAGATTGAGAAGGGAAAGGAAAGAGAAAGGGAATTAGGAAGAAGAAATGAAAGAAAAATTGAAGTGGGGGCAAGAATAAGCACAAAGGAAGGTGTAAGGGGAGAAGAGCTCAAAGAGTAGGCACATGGAAAAGGGAAGGATAAATAAAGTCTCACTGACCTTTACTCATGGCGGTTGGTAGGATAAAGAGAATAAGACCGT
>JAIUZE010070199.1:0-129976 GCA_022085475.1 Heliosperma pusillum
AATTTAGGAACACCAAATCTAAATCCTAGAACAATTGACAAACACCACCAATTGTAAGACTGTCTAGATTACACTACCTAAATTATGTGTAAACCCGTATACAAGGCCGTATACAAACAGTAGGTCTTGCTTAAGACGAGTCGGATCTTACAACGGGTATTTTGTGAAAGAAAATGGGTAGAGGGTACAAGGTGGGCTCCCCCCATGTGCTCTCCACTCACCCTTGATGGGTATTTTGTGAGAGAATATGGTATCCGTCTTAAGCTTAAGACGGATACCTCGGTCTAAAATAAGAATTTGTGGTATACAAATGACTACTCCTTACTACACTGACCTTGATTAACTGAACATGAGATAAGAATCTCATACCACAAAATCACCTAGCTCCTGCCACCCAATCACACCCAAAGCTAAGGTTTTTAGAATGCGCATTGAGTGATGTCAAAATACGTCGGATGGCCTAGAAATGACCAGTGTTGACCTATGGGTGGACCTGACAAACGAGTCAATTGGGTCGGGTTAGTTTGGGTCTCTATTGATTTCAGGTTAATTCCGGTCGGATCAGGTCATTTTTAGGTTAATGAATTAGAGAAAAAAGACATTTCAAGTCTTTCAGTTCAATTAGAAATACGTTTTGACGAGTCATTTTCGGGTTGAGTGGTTTCAGATCGGGTCATTTTCGTGTCGGGTCAAGAAATGTTGGGTCATTTTCAGGTCAAGTCGAATTAAATCGGGTTTCAAGTCACATTTGGGTGTTGTAGTTCGGGTCAATTTCGGGTTTCGGGTCAGCCTTTTCGGGCCGGGTTGCTTTTTTCAGGTCAATACACAAACTGATGAGCTACCATGGATAATCGTTCATTGCCCAGGGTTACGGTCACACCATTAAATTACCTTTTCATCAATGACTAGACGCTCGTATTACACCAAAAGAATACGAAGTAGTATTTTATCTAAGAATTGTCTAAATACTGCAGAGAATAATTTTACCAAAATACAAATTATAGTGTAAGACTGTCGTATAGTTCGACAATTTCAAAAGTGACCGTTTTATGTTAAATAGTGATCATCTTTTATTATCACAAAAAATAACTACTTTAAAAGTAGTCACTTTTTAACATAAAATCATCATACCATACAACCATCGCACACAATATAATGTAAGTTACTAAAATAATGTATCATGATACATTGATACCACTAGCATATTATGAGTGTACTATTTAAATCTCACACCATATCTTAACAATGATTGTCTTAGTGATAATAACAACATTACGAGTATATATTCACTTTTTAGTTGTTATTAATCAGTCATCATCCGAAAAATAATCACACCATCATGAAAATCAGAAGATTTAAACCTGACATAATTACATTATTATACACTGATACACAAGAACGTAGAATACATAATTATACCATCAATTCCTGCCAACATAAATTTGAATAATAAAACACTCAAATCCTCTCCTTTTACCACCGTTTTTCTATAATAAGACCGTTATGTACTCATCAATAAAGTTATCGTACATGTTGACTTTACGACCATCCTTTTGTCCTAACTCCTAACCCTAACTACACTTCAACCGTCCGATTATCAATCCACTTTCATTCAACGGTTACAATCACTAGACCGTTATAAACTCTTCTTCTTCCTCCCACTTTTTGAATTTAAAAAAATCAATATCTTTACCCTTATAAATAAAATCTAAAAAACTCTCTTCATCTCATATCCTTCCTAAATCTCTCTTCTCTCACATTTTTAATTTACTCATGAAATTTCCTTTCTGGGTTTTGTTAATCTCCGAAAACCCATCTCAAATCTAGTATCAAAATCTAATCTTGTCATTTAATTGGAAACATAATCCCAATTTTCACCCTAAAAAAATCAAATAATAAAAAATAATAATGAAAAGACCAACATCGCCGGATTCTTCGCCGGTGACCATCACCGTCACCGCCTCCGGCGGCGCAAGACGCCGTAGTGTCGGCGGCTCTATCTCTCCTTACTCTGCTTCTGCTTCCGCCTCCCGGCCGCGTTACTCCCACAACTATCAAACGGACGCGGTCGACGAAGACGACATCAACAACGATAATAACGATAACGATAACGAGTTCGTGTCGTACACAGTGCAAATTCCTCCAACTCCGGAACGTCCTGCAATTAGCTCATCACTAACGGACTCCGGACCGGGCCGGCCCACACCCGGACCGGACGTCATCACGGGTACAATATTCACGGGCGGGTTCAACGCGGTGACCCGGAGCCACGTTATCGACTGCTCGATGGACCGGGCAGGGGGAGGCACATTGGCGGATGAGTGCGGGATGAAGGGTTGCGACGAGAAGGCGACGAAAGAGCCAACGTGTGAGTGTGGGTTTAGGTTGTGTAGGGAGTGCCACGTGGACGCCAGAGGGAGGTGTCCGGGGTGTAAGGAGGCGTTAGGAACCGGAGAAGTCGACTCGAGTTATGATCAGTTTGGGAGTGAGGCTAAGGATAAGGCGAGGCCATTACCGTCAATGGCGGAGTTTAGAGGGGATAATAAGCGGCTTTCACTAGTGAAATCGGTGAAGAACCCGCCGGATTTTGATCATAATAGGTGGTTGTTTGAGACTAAGGGGACTTACGGGTATGGCAATGCGGTTTGGCCAAAGGATGGGTACGGGTTTGGAGCCGGGGTTGGGTGTAATGGGTTTGAGAATCCTCCTGATTTCGGGGAGAAATGTAGGAAGCCGTTAACTAGGAAGGTCTCTGTTTCTGCTGCTATTCTTAGTCCTTACAGGTGTGTTCCTAAATTTTCTACTTCATCCGTCCCAATTATTTGTTTACGGTTTTTTTTTAAAATATTTATGGGTGTTGTTTTGACCAAAGGTAATCAAATGATTGTGATGAAAAAGTTTCATTACTTATATCTTAATGATTATGTTATATGCAAGTTATTATGAGATTTATAATTATGATTTAATGAAGTAGAACATGTTACACAGTCACTCCGTATATTTTACTAGTATATTACTGGTTGATTACTTATGCAGTGATGATTGGGTTTCTTGCTTTAATGGTGTGAACTGTGAATGACTGAATGATGCAATTATTTATCATTTTGTTGAAAGAGTTGGTTTAGATTTATTAATTCAGTAGATGAAGCTCATAGTATTACATGGAATGAAGTTCTAGGCATACTGAGTAGGCGCAGGGACGGATTGAATCGGATAGTCGGATATTTTGTTCAGCCTTATTAGTTACTGTATTACTGAGTACTTACAGTGCTGCCGGTTGAGCCTAAAAGTTGTTAAGTGTCACAAATGTAGAATGATAATGTTAGCTCTTCCGTCAAGATTACGATAACAAGACTCGAAAAAACTGTAGTGACCAGTAAAAAAAGAGATTGCAGTAGTTCATTTTTATTTCTCTAAATGTAGCTGGTAATATGTTTCTAAATTAGTCATTAGTCAAACAATGCACACAGTAAATCAGTTGGAATCACAACATAAAATTAAAATAGGAAAGAACAGCTATACTTTTATTTCCCAGTTCCTTACCATTAAAGCTTTTAGACCTTCATTAAGGTTCTTTTGTTTGTCGTTAAGGGAGACATAGTTACGATCTTGACGCTAATGAGATTTAAATTCGGGACCCCATTACTACCACTAATGACTTCACTAGTTAAATTATCGACATTTGCAAATCTGAGTTTTTCGTCTTAGCATGTTTCTGTTGTTATTTTCATCTTAAACTACTAAGATAACTTGCGAATTGTCATTGCTTTATCTCGATACTGACCATTGTCGTTTCTACGCAGATTACTCATGGTAATACGGCTAGTTGCTTTGACAATGTTCCTAGCGTGGAGGATCAAACACCCAAACCATGAAGCCATGTGGTTATGGGGAATGTCTGTAACCTGTGAGATATGGTTTGCCTTCTCTTGGCTTCTAGACCAACTCCCTAAACTCTGTCCTGTCAACCGAATAACAGACCTTTCTGTCCTAAAAGACCGATATGAATCTCTCAATCTTCGCAACCCCAAGGGCCGGTCTGACCTTCCTGGCATTGATGTTTTTGTTTCCACGGCTGACCCCGAAAAAGAACCTCCGTTAGTCACATCCAACACCATCTTATCCATACTTGCAGTAGACTACCCTGTTGAGAAATTGGCTTGTTATCTATCAGATGACGGAGGGGCGCTTTTGACCTTTGAAGCTATGGCTGAAACTGCTAGTTTTGCCAGAATCTGGGTACCCTTTTGCAGAAAACACAACATTGAACCTAGAAATCCAGATGCATACTTTTCACAGAAGAAAGACCCTTTTAAAAACAAAGTCAAGCTCGATTTCGTTCGAGAGAGAAGGAGGGTTAAGAGGGAGTATGATGAGTTTAAGGTTAGAATTAATTCATTGCCTGAGTCAATCAGGAGGAGGTCTGATGCTTATAATGCACATGAAGAGTTGCGTGCGAAAAAGAAACAAATGGAGGCGGGTGGAAACCTTAGTGAGCCTTTGAAAGTCCACAGGGCTACTTGGATGTCGGATGGCTCTCACTGGCCTGGGACCTGGGCTTCCGCCGAAACTGATCATTCTCGGGGTGATCATGCTGGTATCATTCAGGTATTGTTTTTTTCCTTTGCGTCATTACAGATTCTTGTATAAGAAGATCACGTAAAAATGACCTGACCAAAATGTCTAATTTTGACCATCACAACAAGCTTGTGACAGACTAAATGTGACCATTTTATGATAAAAAGTAATCATCCATAAAATGTTACTAGTTATATAATTGTTACATTTTCTAATAAAAATGGTCACATCTAGTCCGTCACAAGCTTGTGACCAAAAATGTCCGTCACAAATGAGAATTTGTGTTTTTAAACACGTATAGTCGAAGCAACACCAAAGATATCGTTCTGACCCGACCCCTACACTGACCCAAATAATAATTTATCCTTCCTATAAGCTACTGTTAGAAATATTCAAGAACTAGATAGTATCACGTGCTTCGCGTAGCCTGTTTGAATATTTTGTTATTATAATTGAAGATAAAAAGTATATAATTTATATATGACATTCTATTAGTTATAAATAGAAATAGATTACTTTTTTTTTTCAAATTTTTGTTTTTTAAAGTTTAACTTCAAAGTTTTAAAATTAAATACATACAATTTAATCATAAATAGAAATAGATTACTTTTTTTTTTTCAAATCTTTGTTTTCAAAGTTTTAAAATTAAATAAGTACAATTTTAATCATAAGTAATATGTAATAAATATTTATGCATGATCAATGTTTTATAAATAAGGTTTATAATATTTTTTTGAGGATAATAATTAAAAGTAATATATAAAAAAAAGGAGTAACCTTTATTTTTCTCATGTATTTTTTATCACAAATTCTCATATAAGTTTATAGTGAATATTCATATGTCATGCCACATGCCACTTACATTCTCGTTATTACATTGTCTATTTGGATGTCGTGCCACATGACAAATATCATATTTAATCAAACTAAAATCTATTCGCTAACAATGTATATATAACGTTTTGTTTTCTTACAACTATATATATTATATATATAATAATGTGTATCATTAAAACTGTTTCATTTTTTGTGTAGGCTATGCTAGCGCCACCAAATTCAGAACCTGTTTTCGGCTCAAAAGCAGACGGAGAGAACTTGATTGACACCACAAAAGTTGACATACGGCTGCCTATGCTGGTGTACGTTTCTCGAGAAAAGAGGCCAGGTTATGACCACAACAAGAAAGCTGGAGCAATGAATGCTCTCGTTCGAACAAGTGCAATCATGTCCAATGGTCCATTCATCCTCAACCTAGACTGTGATCACTACATTTACAATTCTCTAGCATTAAGAGAAGGAATGTGCTTCATGCTTGATCGAGGTGGTGATAGGATATGTTATGTCCAATTCCCTCAGAGATTTGAAGGAATCGATCCTAGTGACCGATATGCTAATCACAACACCGTCTTCTTTGATGTCTCGATGAGGGCCTTAGACGGGTTACAAGGACCAATGTACGTTGGTACTGGGTGTGTCTTCAGGAGGATTGCCTTGTATGGGTTTAGCCCGCCTCGAGCAACTGAACATCATGGATGGTTTGGGTCAAAGAAGCTCAAATTACTCCTTAGGCGCCCCAACAAAGTTCCGAAGGAGGAAACAAAGGAGTTTGTTTTGCCGGTCCAAGGAGATGAGTATGAGGAAGATGATTTGGATATCGAATCATTACTCATACCAAAAAGATTTGGAAACTCGACATCCCTAGCTGCCTCGATTCCTGTGGCGGAATATTCCGGAAGGCTTCTCCAAGATCTTCAAGGAAAAGGTAACAACGGAAGGCCATCTGGGTCCCTTGCTATACCCAGGGAGCCTCTAGATGCTGCATCTGTGGCAGAGGCAATCAATGTTATATCTTGCTTTTACGAGGACCGGACCGAGTGGGGTAAACGAGTGGGCTGGATATACGGGTCTGTCACTGAAGATGTGGTAACGGGTTATAGAATGCACAATCGAGGATGGAGGTCCATCTACTGTGTCACCAAACGAGACGCCTTTAGAGGCACAGCACCGATCAATTTGACAGACAGACTCCACCAGGTCCTGAGATGGGCAACCGGATCAGTAGAGATATTCTTCTCCAGAAACAATGCTCTTTTTGCCAGTAAGAGGATGAAATTCCTACAAAGAATTGCTTACATCAATGTCGGATTATACCCTTTCACTTCATTATTCCTACTGGTCTACTGTTTCCTACCAGCAGTATCCCTATTTTCAGGACAGTTTATAGTACAATACCTCAGTGTAACATTCCTGATCTTGTTATTAACCATAACCTTAACCCTATGTATGTTAGCCCTCCTCGAAATCCGTTGGTCAGGAATCACCCTCCATGATTGGTGGAGGAACGAGCAGTTCTGGTTAATCGGAGGAACAAGCGCCCACCCAGCAGCAGTCCTACAAGGCCTGCTCAAAGTCATAGGAGGCGTCGACATTTCATTCACCCTAACATCAAAGTCATCAACTCCTGATGATATAGAAGATGAATTTGCAGACCTGTATGAGTTTAAATGGAGCTTTCTTATGATCCCGCCTATAACCATCATGATGGTGAACATGATTGCTATTGGTGTTGGGGCAGCTCGAACCCTGTACAGCCCGTTTCCTGAATGGAGTAAGCTCCTAGGTGGCGTGTTCTTCAGCTTCTGGGTATTGTGTCACCTGTACCCATTTGCTAAAGGTTTGATGGGTAGACGTGGGCGGGTTCCGACGATTGTGTACGTCTGGTCTGGGCTCCTGTCTATTATTATCTCATTGTTGTGGGTTTTCATTAGCCCACCCTCGGGAAGTCAAGCAAATATGGCGAACTTTCAATTTCCTTGATGAAAAATTGTGTGAATTTATGTGATCAAGGTGAAGTTCTCTCGAAACTTCGTTTTGCTTGTCTATAGAACTAAATCTCATGGATGTATTCTTTTATGAATGTTTGTGTAATTTTTTGTTTTCTGAACATTGCTATGTTCAGTATGTCACTTACTATGACTCAATTACAATCTCTAGCTATACTCAGTTTCTTTTTAGCTTGTTGCTTCTTCTAAAATAGTAATTCCAGTATTAATTTTGCGCATAAAATTGCACTTGTACATTTACTCTTTTGGTTCAATAGAGGAAGGAAATAAAGAGGTCGGATAGGACAAGTTTAGTTTTTCATCTACTAGTGTAGTGGTGATCGGCTCCCTCCATAACACAAACTTTAGTTGCTTTAATTTAGTGGATAATTCCATTTTTACTTTAGTTCGGGCTACGCACTCTAAATTGGCCCATTAATTAGGAAATTCGCTTCTATCTCTTATTTGGATAAAATTTGACTAGGTAATGTATAAGACGGGTTAGATCAAGTCTTTTAGGTTTAATTCGAGTAAGGCCTAGTCATTTCACCCCCTTCCTTATAAAATTTCAGATGTCTCTCCTCCTACTTTCATTAAAGTTCTTTAGGTTCTTCTCGTAAGTTTGATAGAAGTTTCTCGTTTCTCAACGAAATCTATTGATCCTTGTTCCATTCTTCTCCCTTACTTCTCTTTCTTTTAGTGTGTCGAGTCTCGAGGTCTCTTTCCGGGTTACAAAGGTCAATCTCAACAGATTAAATATAGGCCAATTAGGCGACTGCCTTAGACCCTTGATTAAATGTAGGCCTCCAAATAAAAACCCTAATATGTGGTATTTAAAAATTTTAAATGTTAGACTATCAAGAACGATTTTATACAATAATGCTCAAAAATAAAAATATTTGTTGTTTTGGGTTGGTTTTGAATGTAAATTTCATAATGATGTCCACGTATGCTCGGGTTTTCAAATCCTGAAACACGGAATCAACACGCCAATACAAATGATGTATTTCAAGCTGAAGACCCGCCACTACTAATAATGGCTTGTTTGGGGAATTGCATTTTGTATGAGCGCCTGAAAGTCTGCCACACGTGCACTTTCTTCACAAAACCCGCCATCCCCAACGGCGTGTTTGCTTACAAGAGCTTCTGTAAGTCTATCTTTTCTTACTCACTATAAACACGATATTGGTAGTGACGTGTTTGTTCCGTAGTTTAGGATTTAAAAACCCGAGCCTATGTGGATAACATTTTGACAAATACTTTTATAACCAACAAAAACGACAAATACATTATTTTTAAGCATTATTTTAAAAAAAATCGACTATTAAATTACAATACATTGTGAAAGTATTTTAATTATGTTTCCTATGATATTAACTTTTAATTAAAAAAAAAGTTCTCGACTCATTAACCCTTAATTTCCTAAATTAATTTTTATAACATACTATCTAAATTACTAATCTAATGACTAGTAGGGTAAAAGATTAATGCAAAAGCAAAAGTTAGAAAATTATTTTTTCTAACTTCTTCTATTGTCATATATTCTATCGTATTCATTCGACGTTACAAACTTATCTTTAATCATTCCCAATCTTCTTTTCTTAAGTCTCTCAAATCTTTAATATTTCGGGAATTTTACAATAACGTTGTGTAGAAGATCAAATTAGTAATGAAACTTCTCAAATACAATTATTAATTTCTCATTGTCTTCGTATTTTAGGCTTTATCATTCAATCAATTATATTTTACTTGTTATCTTTATTTTTCATTAATTATTACTTACTAGATTTCATGCCCGTGCGATGCACGGGTTTACGTTAATATCATTTTTGTAATTTTTCTATAACAGTTAACTTATAAAAATAAACTTTTGAAGTTTTAAGACTATAATATAATATACTCCGTAATTGTTTAAAAAATAATATTGATATATTGATTCAGCTTATTGTATTTTAAACATATGTTACCAACCTTGTCGGGACTCAAGTTATATTTTATCTATATTATGACTCGAAAAATGATTCAAAGTACCTAAGAATTAAGCTCTCTAAGACAATGTTTAAGAAACTCAAAAGATTTTGGGTTGATCACCTCACCTTATGCTAATTGTTCGATATGGAGCAATTCTACTATTTATAGTTATTAGTATATTCGCCACACATATATTGTTTTTCAATGTGAGATATATAACATACTAAGAATTACACAAAGTATATGCAAATAATATGAAATTCTATACTGTAATGATAGCATTTTTTTACCACGAATCTAATTATATTATTTTCATAACTAATACAAAATTTTAAGAGCTCTCTAAAACAATACTCTCTCCGTCTTAATCATTTGTTTGCCTTTGATTAAAATACTCCTAAAAAAAGGCAAACAAATAAATGACCGGGACGAATGGAGTATTTGAGAGACTTAAATGACTTTGGGTTCATCTCTAAGTTTCAAGGACGACTGTTATTTATAATCGCGTGATCATCCCAGCTTATGATATTTCTCCGATGTGGGACAATTCTTCTATTTATACATAGTATATTCACCACACTTACATTACTTTTCAATGTGAGACAAATAACAAATTTGGTAGTTACCATTAAAATTATTATATATGATACTTTCCTAAATTAATTTTGATGATGTAAATTTCATTAAGGTAGAAATAATAATACAAACTTTTAAAATCTCTGAAAGATAATACTTGAAAGATTTAAAAGATTTTGGGTGAATATCTAAGTTGAAAGATGACTCATTTTCACTATAGTTTTTGTGAATTGAATGTAAAAATTTTTATATACAAATTATAAACACCACTTGAATATAATATAGAAAATGTATATTGAGATAAATAAAATATTTTTCACTTTATTTTTTAATGATATTTTCCTAAATTAATTTTTGATGATGTAAGTTTCACTAATGTGGATACAAATTTTTAAGAGTTCTCTAAGATAGTATTTAAGAGACTCAAAAGATTATGGGTTGATATCTAAGTTCCAAGGATGAATCTTATTTATAATTATAGGATCAGCCTAGCTTATGATATTTTTCTGATATGGGACAATATACTATTTATACGTAATATATTTACAACACTTGTATTATATTTCAATGTGGGACAAATAACTTATTAAGTAGTACACCATCAAAATTGTGGAATTAATAATACAAAATTTTAAAGGTTCATTAAACCAATACTTAAGAGACTAAATGACTCCTATTTATAATCATGATTAGTATATATATTTTCTACAAATACATTATTTTTCAATGTGAGACTAATACCACATTAAGTAGTTTACCATCAAAATTATTATTTATGATAATTTTATAAATTAATTTTTAATAATGTAAATTTAACTATTGTGACTATTATAATTCCATTTTGTTAAGAGCTCTCCAAAACAATAATTAAGAGACTTAAAAAATTGTAGGTTTATACCTAAGTTCAAGGATGACTCATATTTATAATCATAGGATCACCCTATGTTATAATAATTTTTCAATGTGGGACAATTTCCAATTTATAAGTAATATGTTCACCACACATACATTATTCTTCAATGTGAGACTAATAACAAACTAAGTATTACACCATCTTTTTTCATATAATATTTATTTCTTAACTGTTACTAAACTGTTATATTAATATTAGAATAATAAAAAAATATTTAAATGTCATTTATTAAATTTTTAAAGTCATTTATTAACATAACAATATAAAAAAATAGTTTAAAAGCTCGTGCGATGATCATATTTATGATCACTCCACTTTATGATAATTTTTTAATGTGGTACAAATTTTGATATTTATACGTAGTATAAATTCACAAGTCACGATACCTACATTGTTTTTTTCAATATGGAACAAATAACACATTAAATAGTTTACCATCAAAATTATTATTTATGATACTTTTCTAAATTAATTTTTAATGATGTAAATTTCACTATAGTGAAAATTATAATACAAATTTTAAGAGTTGTGTAAAACAATATGTAAGAGGCTCAAAAAAATTTGGGTTGAAACTTTAGTTCCAAATATGATTCCTATTTGTAATCATAAGATCACCCACCTTATGATGATTTTCTGATGTGAGACAATTCTACTATGTATAGGTAATATATTCACCACAACTACATTATTTTTCAATGTATGACAAATAATATACTAAAAATTACACCAAATATGTTCAAATAATATGAGTTTCTATACTTTTCAGGGTTTTTTTTCCACCACGAATCTAATTATATTATCTTCATAATTTTTTTTACAATACTTCAATTTTTTTAATAATACCTTTTAAAATTAATTTTTAATGATGCAAATTTAACAATTGTGAAGATAATAATAGACAAACTTTTAAGAGATCTCTAAGACAATACTTAAGAGACTTAAAAGATTTTAGTTTGTTATATAAGGTCAAGAATGATTCATATATTTAATCATAGGATCACCCACCTTATGTTAATTTTATGATGTGGGACAATTTTACTATTTATACATAGTATATTCATCACATCTACAAACTTTTAAGAGATCTCTAAGACAATATTTAAGAGATTCAAAATTTTTGGGTTGATGCATATATTTTTAAGGATGACTCCTATTTATAATCATAGGATTACCCACTTTATTATTTTTCCAATGTGGGAAAATTCTATTATTTATATGTAATATTTTTAGCACATCTACACTATTTTCCAATGTGGGACAAATAATAGTTATGAATTTAACTTTTATTTAAAGAGTTTCTAAAAAATTGAAAAGTTGATAATATTATTAGAAAAATAATTAATTTAAAAAATATAATCAAAATTTAAGAGTTTAACCATAACTTGGAAAGTATATGTATGAATAAAAGTTGATAATATTAAAATTCAATCTTTATATAATATAATATATTTTATTTAATATTTAATTAGCCTAATAAAATTATGTGTAAGGTAGTTTTATCAATAAAAAATAAAATAGTGTTTTGAAATAGTTGGAGACTCTCTCGTTGCCTGAAAAAAGCCTCTTTTATATATATATACTAGATTTCATGCCCGTGCCATGCACGGGTCTACATTATTATCATTTTCTTAATTTTTTTTATAACAATTAACTTATTGTAATAAAATTTTGAAGGTTGAGCTTTTAACTTATTTAGTTACACTGTAACTTTTAAGTACGTTTGAAGTTTGACTCTTAATGTATTATCTTTTAATAATATATATAGTATTGACATAAACTAAATTTTCACTTAACTAATTTATATCTTAATAAAATAATCAAATTTTATCACAGGGTGTTAAATTTGATATTAATTCGACTTTTAATTGAAAGGGTGTATTCTTTTATTTAATAAAATTAAGCAGCATGCTTTCACTCTCGCTTAAGTTAATGGAAATCGTTCTTATCACTATAATAAAATATAATTTCTAAGAAACTAATATTGATTAAATTTTTTACCTTCTATTTTAACTATATTCGATATATTAAGGTTACAAAGTTGGAATATGGTATAAAATTTATCTAAAGTTGAGGTATAATTGTAATATCAGTATAATTGCTTACTTTTTAATATTACTACTAACAAATTCATTGTATATTTTATAGTTCGTGCATGGTTGTATACTATACAGCTATTCAGTTTGCAATTCCCATTCCATCCTTTATTCAAATTTTAAAATTACTTCAGCGGTATCTCTCCCTTGTGACGGATTTTCCAACGGGCTAAGTATCTTCCACTTGGGTAGATAAGACAAGCCTAGAGAATCACAAATGATTTGTCTTTTTCTACCCATTCGATACTACTTGAGCCATCACAAGTTTGTGATGGATATGCCTGTCACAAATGAGAATTTGTGTGATCAAACAAATAAGAACTAATTTGCAGTATAATTCAACAAATATCCTAAAAAAAATGAATGATAAAAAGTTAAGGTAATTATGTAGTAGGAATAAGCTAAGATTTTATCAGTTACATGAAACACTTGAATTATTTGCATGTTCCTAATAGAAAAGATACCCTAAAAAGAATATTTACATATTGTATTCTATTAGTTCCTTCAATCCTGAGAATTCACTCAAGTGAGTAACACTCCAAGATAGGAATGAGCTTATACTTGAGTTATATATGGTGTCTAGAAATGTTGGGGAGCTATACTCAAAGAAGTGAAGAGTGCTTTACAATTTACTCTGCTCAAAACATACTTCCTACTTCCTAGTCGAAAATTCCCTGACCAATGTTCTACTCTATTGTCATTCCAAGTAAGAAGCTTATGAAGCTGTTGTTTCCGATAAAAGCCCGCGTGTCGGATTTCCTTGTAAAATAAATTATTCCGTTTTGGGCTAAAAATGGAGTACTTAAGTTTTATAATTGCAATCAGCCAATAACCTTACAACCTTTCTACAGTAATGCCCTTAGTGAGAGACGTATAAACTCTTTCCGCAATTTGTTTAATTGCTCAAAGAACAAAGTATAATAATAATCCTTAAATTATTATGCATAGCCAGTTGAACAATATAATAAGCCTAATGTTCACAAAGGTCGGCATATATTGTTCATTGATGTTTTCATTGTTGATCATTAGCATTATCCTGTTAGAGGAGACAATATATTGATCTATATATAGTAGCATGGAATAGACTCCTAAGCTAAATATACTAATAGTCTTTGTTTGGCTTTAGAATTCATGTCATAGTATAAGTCCATCAATTGCACGTACTCTATATGCTTTCATTCTGTAAAATATTATTCTATAATGAGATTAGTATTATTGTAAGTATTATCCATTAGGTAATTTCACGTATAATATATATCCAAATCTAATGTTTTATACGTAGCTCAAAATTGTTGGAGACTAAAGTATTTCATAAAAGTTGGAGACTATGTAATCGCTCGAAAAAAGCTCCCTTTAATAATATAGATAGATAGATATTGATTAAAACAAAATAGTACGGAGTACTAGTCTAAAAACGTTCTTAACTTACATGCGTTAAGCACCCAAAATTTGATGGTTTTGAAATATTTTGAGAATTGAATGTTTGAGAGATAAACTTATTAAATGCATTAGTCTTCCTATATTATCATATTCATTTCCAAATGCATGAATTGCATATAGAATACATTTACAATATCTGCGACAATTGATGGGTAACAAAGAAAATTTTCAAAGTTCAATTATAAGTACAGCTGACGACTCATTAACAACGTCATTTCCAATCACAACAAAATTCTTCACCCGCGTAGGTCCTGCATCTTTTGAAGACTGAAAATAAGGCACAATGAAAGAGCACGACTCAGTATCCTCACATTGCTAGATTATTGTTAACAAGCAATTTATGATCTTATGGCTTAAAAAGTATGAAAAATGCACTAATTTATGTTAACAGAAAAATAAATCAACTACAAGTACTTGTTATAACTTTGTATTACAATGATTACAAATGTGTAACTAATACAAACTAAGGCACAAAAACATAAATGAAAACAAATATGAGACGACGTTTGTTCAACCTAATTGAATCACGCAAGAGAGCGTTTTCCTTTAGAGTATTTCGACCCTACTAGCCTTGGGTTACACGAAATCTCTTGAGGATAAGACGATTAAACTTTGTTTAAGGTTCTAGAACAAAGAACCTAGAACAATAAGAGTTTTTCTTTTGTTAATGTTAGTGCAAAATCTATTTTTGTATCAATTTTCTCCTACAATCACTTATATATATAGGCATTATATTTACGAACATATAAGTCCGTAAAATATAAGGATAAGAACTTGGTTAGTATTTCTACCAAACGAAGTAAACTCTCCTGCTAAAGACAAGCACCAACAGGTGCATTTTCCTACGGAACAACCACCCCGATCGAGGGCCATAACCCAGACCGGGGACAATCGGGATCGTTATTTTCATGGCTAAAGCTGGTTTTCCTCGCTTGCTATTTTCGCCAAGTGTAGAAATAATGACCTCGAGTATATAACACTGATAGGGGGCGCTATATTCATCGTAAAAACTTAACGATTTGTCTTTATACATGTTAATTCATTCATCTTTTATCTTATCCATTAATTTTATGAACTAGATATATGAGATTAGCATACACTTCGTAGTCCTATCTCACCTTATATCCATTACGAGCTTAAATCAATTGTGACTCGAAGACCCGAATACACATAAATGAATTGTGACTAGTATCACTAACAGTACTCCCTCTGTAACACCTGAGACTTTAATTAAATGGGTAAACTTGTAAACCGCTAGTTTAGCTATATTTGCTTTAATTTAGCGGTAATTCCATTTTTACTTTAGTTTGGGCTATCGTGTTCTAAATTGGCCCGTTCACTAGGATAGCTGCTTCTTATTTGGGTGAAATATGAATAGGTAATTCGTAAGACGGTTTTGGTTCAAGTCTCTTAGGTCTAAATCGAGTAACACCTAGTCTTTTCATCTCCTTATAAAATTTCATATTTCTCACCTCCTTCAAACTTCATTAAAGCACTTGAAAGTTCTTTTCTTAAGATTGATCGACTTTTCTTGTTTCTATAAACGACATCTATTGATCCTCGTTCAATTATTCTCCTCTAATTCTTCTCTGTCGTTTAGTGTGTTGAGTCCGACGATCCAGACACAGAGATCTTCATGATGCTCAACACTCTTACCAATTAGCTTTCTTAAGAAGGTAACAGTGATGATGTGTAATACCCGTCAGTTTTGTGGGACACTGGATTGAGTGGGTGCAGAGCGAGGCACTGGATTGAGTGGGTGTAGGGGCACTCAATCAAGTGGGTGCAAGGGCACTCTATCGAGTGACCTTAGTGAGCGTTAGTGTTCGATTCTGGGAAGGCCTCACTCACTTTTGTGATTGGGACACGTGATGGAGTCGGCCTATTTGATAGCTATACGTGATTTCTTGCATATGTTGGGCTTGTAATTCATCTTATATTAATACCATTATTCCTAATCTCTTTCTAATGACTTCAATACCTATATAAGCCTAGAAATGATATCTTAAGGGGCTGTTTGGTTGGGGGTATTCAGAAAAGGGTAAGGGAATTAATGATATTGATTCCCTTTGTGGGTGTTTGTTTACTCATTTTACTCATTCCTTTTACCCCTCCTTTACCCTCACATTCCTCAACCTTGTTACCCCTCACCCCCCAAGGGAATGAGATTTGTTTCCCCCTCACTCACCACCATTACCACTATCACTAACCCACCCATCATCATCTATCATCACCACCATAATTATATCTCCGACCACCAGGTGGTCACCAACTCACCGCGTATGCCACCCTAACTATGCGCTGTCCCTACCACCCGATGACCGCTAGTCCAGGCCACTACCCTCTATGCGCATCTCCCTTCACCACCACCAGAAACATCTCCTCTTGTCAACTCCCCCACCAGATCTGGTTGTTTCGTGGGTGGGAGACGGTTTTCGTGGGTAGAGGAGGGGTTTTTTGGGTGTTGGGGAGAGTTTTTAATGGGTTTTGAGTGGTGTTTCTAGTGGTGGTGAACGGAGATGCGTGAGGTAGGACGGTGGATGTGGTGGGGCACAAATGTAATGCCGACAACAAGAGTTGTAGACTTGCAATACCGGTGCTAACGTCAATTTGTGGTGTTGGGACATGGTGGGACGTGGTGTTGCTTGGATGTGATTGAAATGATAGGTTGCGGAATTAATATTTGTCATTCCCTTTCTTTAATTCAACCAAACAATGACATAAATTATGGGTAATCCCATACATTTCCCCTTTATTCCCTTTGTTTTTTTATTCCCTTTCCCTTTGTTGAACTAAACGCCCCCTAAGTCATTTTTGCTTCACAATTCTAAACTCCTAATATCGGAGGGGGGCGGTCATAGTTCTCCTAATAAATTTTGGGATTTTATCTTATTTCTAACCTAATATAATTCTTTGATTCGTAAGTAAACTTCTACCTTATTGGTTTCAACTATTTATCTTTCTTTATTCTTATAGATTGTCTTATCAATTAGTATGCCCTAACCCTAGATTTTGGGAGAAATTGGTAATTATGGTTAATTAAGTAAAGTAATTGGTAAATTGATTGTAGGTGCTGACTGCTATTCGGGTATGGATATTCCTTACTCATCCTTTGGGTTGTCTTGTGATAAACGATTAATTTAGACCGCTCCCCCTCTTTTTATTCTCGTGTATTTTGACCCTATTTGACGCGGTTTTGGCATCAATTTCATTGCATTTTACCCCTTATTCCGTGTAGGGAATATGCAAAGGAAAAGGCAAGGCGAAATGAGGAGCGAGAAACCCTCACATAACATAAATAATAGAAGAAATAAGAGAAGAAAATAAGAAGAATGGCCCCCAGCCGGCGCCCACACCCAACCCCTTGAAAGAGACGGAAACAAAGGAAAGGCGACCTTCCTGCCGGTTGGACGGCAGCCAGTCCACCAGCAGAGAGCCACCCAACCAAACCTTAGGCTAGGGTCCGTCGCACACCGAGAGATGGAGACTTACCTAGGGACCGTTTTACACCGAGAGGTGGAGACATACCTTGACTCACCAATAGACCGATCTTAACCCTTATCATAATCGACCTTAACCACGCTTGTGAACCCATCCGCCTTAGTTTCTTTTAATTCTTGATTTTAGTTATATCATTACCTTTTTGTGTATTCTTAGTCATTATTACTCTTCAACCAACTCCCTTCTAGCAAGAACTAAACTAGAATTCACTTAAACCGTCTTAGAGCTATAATTCCGTCCCTAGGGATTCGACCCTCGCAATACTCAACGATCACTCGTATGCTTGCGAGGTTAATTAAAAGCGTATCATCTGGTTACTTTTGTTTGAATTAGTTGTGTGATAACAAATTATGTCATGAATGGGTTGTGAAGTTGTACGTTGTGTTGTTGTTCGGGTATGGAATTATGATCAATGACATTGAGTACTGTAAGTGTTGCGATACTTTATGGGTTATTATTTTGACTCAAAATAGGTAACTGATTCCGACGCTAGTTGATCGTTGATGTCGCCCCATAGTCTCATCTTTTGGGTCGGCCACTAGAGGCATTGTGCACATTATGTATCTAGGGCCAAGTATGTTGAGACCGATGCTGCGATATCAGGATAATGGCCAAGTATGTTGAGTGGCCAAGGATGTTGCGTCCATTGTTCTGTTTTTGGTTGTATGGTAATTTAGTTAATGTTGTTGCCACTTTCGAGTCTACTGGATAAATGAGGTGTAATAATAGAGTAATTACATTACTTATTTGGGAAGGTGTAGTTAAAGCTCCTTAATAAATAAGGGTGTTACATGGTGACATTCGATATTACTCATAATATTTCTGTTTTGTGTGTTATTTTGAATGATATCAGGTTCTATGTGTTTATCTTGTTTAAAGTTACATTGTGAACATACTTTCAGTGATTATTGATGGTAATTGATGTTGTATGATGATATTGTGGCGATAAAATGCTGGGTTTTGTTAATTATGATGCATATGTGAGACAAGTTTGAGTTTGGTTGTGTATCACGATGTGTTGGTGCAGGTTTGATGCTTTTTATGAGCTATTTTAAGCGTAGCGCGATTGAGCTAGATGTGGCTATATCGAGTCGAGATAGAGTATCGACTCGATCGAGCTATTTATGACTCAATTGAGTTGGGTTGATTTGGGGTTGATACCTGCTCCTGACTAGTCGACTTCGATCGAGCTAGTGTCACTCGATTGAGTTGGACTAGACCCGGTCCAGTGTATGTCACCTAAACGGCTCAACCGAGTCAAGTTTATTCTTGGACTATTTTTCTTCTTATGCTTTCAATCCATGTTTGTGAGAATGTTTTACGTCTTTTGTACTCTCTTACACATCATATACATTTTGTTTAGTATCTATAAGGGTGTGTCTCATGTGTTTTATTAAGCTAGTGTGAGTATGTCAACGTAGTCGAGGGATGAAAGCTTATGTTTAACGACTTGGCAGTCAAATATTGCACTTTTGTGCTGTGGTGTCATTGTGTTTTGTTTACTAGTCTTGACTTGCCTTTCCATCTCTTCTAGGGGCACTGGTCATAGTTGTGTGGGACATGTTTATGGATAGAGATTACTCAATCGTTGGTCGTGGTTGTTTGGGGCCATTTATTTTGTGTCTCGGGTGCAAAATGTTATCGCTTGTCAAATCAGGAAATGTTCATCACAAAAGTGATACTAGGCTTAAACCATGGGCGTAATATGATCACAACCTTACTAAGAGGATAGAGTCGTGTCCTGTTGGTTGATTTTGCATTATACTTTGATCAATGTTGTGTATGTTTGACTTTGAGTTTTTCATGGTTAATTGATTATGTAATACCCTCGATCTTACCATAATGGGTAATTTAATAAATCGTTGATTTTATAACTCTCTTTTATTTTTATTCGTTAAAATATTTTAAATTTGCTATATTTTTATTAGCTGTTGATATTATGAGAATCCCATTTTCATGTTAGTTGGGTCAAAATTGTTTTTTAATTTTCCGTTTAGAGTTTAGAATTAGATTCTACGCGAAATTTGAGCGAAACCTGACTTGTTAAGGTATGATTCAAATTTAGTCTTATCGGGTCAAGCTTTTAGGTCTAATTGTTGAAGGGAACCTTCATCTCTTCATCTTTCTCTCAAAATTTCAGTATACCCTCGCTCCCTAACCTCCATTAATTAAACCTTCGAAACTCAAAACCTTAAGACGGAAGCCATTTTTTCATTTCTCACGAAAGTTTATGATTTTTGTACCATTTTTCTTCTCTCATTCTCCTCTTCCCTTTAATACAATAAAATCTCTTATTTCCCCAACTTTATAAAAACTCGTCTTTTAGATCTAATTTTAAGAGGAGCATAATTTCTTCGTTTCTCAACCAAATGTAGTTCCGGTTGATGTTTTGAAATTCTTTTACCTTCCTCCTTCTTTGTAGGTAAGAAAAGTTTTAATCTTAGAACTTTATTTTAAAAGCCCATTTTTCATATTTTCCTCAACTTCTTGTTACCTTGTTAAATATTTTTAAAAGGGTGGATTTTGAAGAGTTGGGTTAAGAAATCCGTGGGTGTTGATGGTTAGCTTGAGAATCGGAGATTTGAAGTGCTAAAAGGTAACGTAGAAAGTCCATAGACCTTAATTAGACTCCTCTAATTAGTTACTAAATTACTTGTTAATTTAGTATTTAATGATCTATGTAACATGCATGCAAATATAAAGACATTTATATAAAAGAAGAAATTTCCTCACATTGATATGGAAAATAATATGGGCACAACAAGAACTCCTTCTTGTTGTTCTTGAGCTAAAATATGGATGAACACAAGTAATCTCCAAACTAGAAGACCTCCTCTAAGTTGCACCAAGATGAACACCAAATAATCTATCCTTATTATTAACTAGATAATAAGATAGATATTATACTACTAATATTAGAATATATTACTACTCTAGTAATACTTAGTAAATATTAGTATATGAGAGTTTTTAGAGAGAAGATGAGTTTTGAGAGATGAATGATAAATAAGCAAGAATGAAGAAGTAATGAAATGAACAACAATTGTTCTATTTAAGGCCAAGAGGGCCGGCTCATGTATCACCAAAAGAGTGATTTTTTCTTCTTATTTTATTGTCA
The DNA here is from genome assembly GCA_022085475.1 of Heliosperma pusillum. Taxonomy (NCBI): domain Eukaryota; kingdom Viridiplantae; phylum Streptophyta; class Magnoliopsida; order Caryophyllales; family Caryophyllaceae; genus Heliosperma; species Heliosperma pusillum. The sequence goes on from JAIUZE010070199.1 coordinate 21,013, forward strand.
TGCAAAGTGGTGGTGTGTTGTAGTGAGTAAAATGATTTTAGGTTTACTATTCATGTCATAATCACATGTTGCTTGTGAGTATGAATAAGAGCAACCATCATCACCATCCACTACACTATAACCGGCCATGTGAGCCTTATTTTGATCCATTTTGATTTTTGATATTTGTCCCACAAATACTTATTAATCATATGCTTAATTATATTGTATAATTAAGTGTTAATTTGATCATATAACAATTATATGACACAAATAAATGAATAATATGTACTTAACATTTTAAGTAATATTTTACCATTATATCAATATATAATGGGTCCCACAATGCTTAGTTAATTTATTTTACAACTCCTTGTAAATATAATTAACTAATTACCTCTATCTCAAAACCTCAACTAATTTAGTAATTTAACGATTAATTACTAAGTTAAATCTTATTTAATCGTATTAAAATAAGATATAAATTTATTAGTCAATTATCGCATAATTGAAAAATAAGCTTAATCGAATTTGAGTTCTTAACTCAATTTCTAACAATTAACTCTCGTACATATCGAATATATGTAATGTACTAATTAACTGTATCATATACAAATAATTAGTTACTATTTGGATTTCATCCTTTAGGTGTGACCGAAAGGGATCAGTTGATCACCGCCGTCATACGACAATAACGTCAAACTCTAGTCAGTCAACCGTTATTGATTTACGTTAATCAACTGACTAATCATATATATAGTCAATAAATATCCCAATTATATTCCTTAATAAGATTTATTATGTGGCGCACTATTGTGGAGGACACCTACTCCAACAGACGGGTTACTCGATATTACATGTTTATGTGTTTTAATTAAATAATGAATTAGTAACCAATTTAAGATAATTATGACGATTTTAAGTTGATAATGGATGTTGCTTACTTCCGTCTCAAAATGATATTCAATATGAATGTTGCTTGTTCTGTCTTAAATGTGTTCATCTTGTGTTGTTGAGAAATTTTGGATATGTTTGTATAATAACAATTGGGTAGAACTGGGTGTTCAATGTATGATTTTTGTGTTTTGTGTCCCAACCGGGGTACCGGCGGTCCGTGGCCTTACCAGCTGGGAAGTCCATGGATGTTGATGTTGGTTTTCGTGGTCTCCTATGTCCTAGCCGGGGCACCGGTCGCCGGTGGCCTGACCGGCTGGGAGTCCCCTATAAGTTGAAGTTAATTTGGTGGAGTCTGTATGTCCCAACCGGGGTACCGGCCGCCGTTGGCCTGACTGGATGGGAAGCTCATGTTATCTGACTTGTAATATTTGGTCCGAGGTGCCCAGCTAGTGGGTCGGCCGCCAGTGCCCACACCGGCTTGGAGCCCTCTGACTCTTTTCCTTCACTTTTCTTGTTTGTGGCTGTTAGGTTCATATACCTACTCTTAAGACACTTCTTAAGATTAACTAATTAACATTTTAATTAGTTTCCTAGATCTAGTGCATGCAAACAAAATAACACAAGTTCAAGAAGAAAATATGTTCCTTACAATGATGTTTTGGATGTGTAAGGGCACAAGAATATGACTCATTCTTATTCTTGTTCTTGAGCTATTCAATCAAGGGATGAACTTCCTAAGCTCCAAGTGTAGAAGCACTCATTTTGGATGCACCTAGACTATCCCACAATCATCTTCTACCTTGTATTACTAGACAAGATAAGATGTTACCTTAATACATATATTATTACTACTAGTAATATTTCGAGTATGTGTGTATATGAGATGTTAATAATAAAACAACTTGCTTGATTCTATTATTCTAGAGAGATAAGTTATCCTTATTCATAACAAATAAGTGATTATATGTAAGTAAAGGATGAGAACATCTTCTCATTTGTTCACCTTGGGGCCGACGGTTATGGGGCATGGTGAGGGGACAAGCATGCTTGCTTTTTCCCTTACCCATGTCACTAGGGTAGCTTTTAGGTAATTAGGGTATTAATTTTGTCTTTACAATAAATAACAAGAGCTTAATTACCCTAAATCCAATCACCCCAAAACCTGTTATGGTGAGCTAATATGGGATCCCATTTTATCTTATGTATTTTTGTCAATTGTCATATGTGTAGCATGTGACAAATTGCATGTAATTGTGCCTATAAAATTATATTTAACAAATTAAATACAATCTTATGACAAATAAATCACACTTAACATTCACTACAAGAATTCTTGTTTCAGGCGACTGTAATAAGGCGACTGATACTAGTAGTCGCCAATTTGGCGACTGAAAATATACTCGGGCGACTGAAACTAGTCGCCAAATTGGCGACTGGAACAACTCCCAAAATTTAAAAAAAAAAAAGACGGGCGACTGAAATTTGTCTTCAAATTAGCGACTGAATAAGCCATTTGACGACTGATTTCAGTCGCCAATTTGGCGACTACCATTTCAGTCGCCAAATTGGCTATTATTCCAGAACAATCAAAACTCATCCGCACACTTTACTTTACTCATTTTTCTTCAAAAACCCGAATAACCCCCACTACAAAATCGCCACCACCACTACTCCACTCCCTCAACCACCACTCCGACCACCACTCCGACACTAGCACTACAAAACGAACTCGGGAAACTGACGAACAAAATCCGTCAGTAACACCAAAAATCCGTCAGTAATTTCAATTACTGACGGAATTTCCGTCAGTAACGCTCGTTACTTCAATTGGTAACGAAAAAAAGACTTCGGACGGAATTTCCTTCAGTAATTGAACTCCTGACGGCTTACTGACGGAATGTTCGTCAGTCAATTCAATTGGAAAGTCAAGATTGACTTGACTGTACCGACGGAAATGCCGTCAGTAAAGTCAAGATTGACTTGACTTACTGACGGAAAATCCGTCAGTAAAGTCAATCTTGACTTGACTTACTGACGGACATTCCGTCAGGAAAGTCAAGATAATCTTGACTATACTGACGGAAATTCCGTCAGTAAATCAAGTCAAGACTGACTTTACTGCTGGATTTTCCGTCAGTACTTAATAGAGTAGTGGTTGGATACAGCAGCCTGCTGTCCAGCCACAATGCGTTTTTTGCATTGTTTTAAACGGTGAAAATTACAACAAAACCTGCAATACAGAAAATACAAACGTTCACCGCAAAGCGGTAATTCATACTCACATAGACCGCATGGTCGGGAATCAACAAAATGCAATAAAAATAAAGGGAAAGATCGATTGAAAATGGAAAAAAAATTCATTACATAAAATGTTAAACAAATTCATACAACTTTGTATTTACAAGCTTACAAATTCAACGGGTTCCCTAACTTAGGTAAATGATAAATTACTAACCTAAGGGGGTAACGGGAGCTCCTCCAAAACCGTTCCCGTCGTCCGCGTTGTCATCTCTTGGACGTGGAGGAGGGAAGTTGTTGCACAACTCCGGGGTAAGAAATCTCATCATAGCCACTTGCATGGCAGCCATTTGCGCGGCTTGGTGATCCATTTGTTGTTGATTGGCCCGTACTTGTGCTTCAAGGGCACGGCTCTCTCATGTTCTCGTTCATTCGCAAGTGCATTCAATTGCTCCTTCATTTGAGTATTCTCACTTGCGAATCGAGTGTAATCTGTAGGATTGTAGGAGAAAGATGCGCGTGCACTTTTGTTGCATGGTGGATCCTACCACACTTGTTTCCCTTTGTCTCCTACCCCGAAGAACCTCGACTTCTTATCGAATCCGTCTGCCGCTTTATAGTATGCACGGAATTCGTCTGGGGTCTCGCCAGTTGGCGTTAGCTGACTCATCTCCTCGGTGTAAGCTTCCTGAACCCACAAAAAAGAAATTATATAATTAAAAACATTAAGTAATCAAAACAAAACGAAACTAATAAAAAGTATTAAAATTGGATATAAAAAAAACTCCTTAGTAATTATTAGACAAACTTACGTTTGTCTTAGCAGCTCTAGGGTTAACCCACTCGCCCTTCTTGTTCTTTTTTGTTTTCTCAAACAACTTGTACGACGTAGGATCAACCTGAAAGTATTATAAAAGCATTAAGTGATATATCGGCAATATTAATCCTTCATAATTAATATGCAAATTGTATGTGAAGTAAAAAATAAAGGACTTACCAATTCTTTAAACGCATCGGAACAACTCTTCCGGCCTAGAGTATGGGTGCCCACCGCTTTCTCGCCACCTGACCGTCTATTAGCCTTGTTTATGTTAGACTTCTTGGCGAATTCGGGATCGTTTTCGGGCCTATTTCTAATGTTTTCCCACCAACTTTCAGGCACCCATTCCGGCCTATTTTTGTTATACTTGCAGCCATTAACAAGTGAGGTAATCCGCCTCGTGACCTGTTTCTGCCAGTCGGGCTTCGGGTCGTAGTTCGGATCGACCGAGTTCACATGATTCTATTTCATCATAAACAACTTGTTAGTAATTGCTGAAATTGTATAACTACACTTTTTGAATGAAAACAATTACTTTTTAGTAATAGATACAACCGTAATAAAATATACCTGAAAGTAATCCCACATCCGCCTACGCTGCTAGTGGCTCGCTTCACTCCATTTGGTGAAGTATTCTCGGCCTATGGTACGAATAAAAGACCAAGTAACGTATTGCTTGATCGGCTTGTCGTCCCACCTGAAAAATATACATATTAGAACGAACGCGATAATAAAAGATAATAGAAGTTAGCGTAAAAGTGATAATAAAATAAAGTTTGCGATAATAAAAGTATTCTATATATTAATTAGACACTTACCACTGGCCTAAAGCAGGATTGCGAGACAGAATAATCCGGTTACTCTCCTGCTGTGTTGTCGGGATCGCCACCTGCTCTTGCTCTTGCTCTTGCTCCTGCTCCTGCTCCTGCTCCTGCTCCCGCTCCTGCTCCTGCTCGTGAAAGGCAGCATCCTTCTCGTTCTGCTCATCATCAACACGACGAGAATGACTAGTGCTACCTATGATTCGTCTGATAAACGACCCACCTGCCATAAGTAAAAGCTATATACAATTGAAATTGTTAGGTAGTTCAATATATAAAAACCGTGAGCAAACTTTTTGAATTACAATGCAAAGTTTCAAATTTGATTATAATTGTATTTTGACAAATAGATTACAATTAACTAGTGACCCTCACTATCACTATCACTACAAATCAAAAAACTTTCATCATCTGAAAAAAGTATTCCGACTTCTTCCCCATCTTCCTCATTTTGTACTAGTTGAATTTCTTCATCTTCATCATCTTTTTATTTTTCTTCATCACCGATGTCCTTGTCATACTCCCCTTCACCCCTTTCAACAACCACTTCATATTCATCCTCACTTTGTGTCTCTTCCACCAAAATTGGTGAAATTGACTGACTATTGACAACCACATCTTCTTGGAAGACAATTTCGTCAACAGGAGCATCAACATGCGATCGTGCCTTGATTTTAAAAACCGCGGACCATTGACTATCTTTCTTAGTGGTCGGATAAGGAGCATAACACACTTGATCCACTTGAAAAGCTGCCACGAATGGGTTATGTCCACGAAGTTTCTTTTTTAAGTTTACATCGACAAGTCCGTATACCTTATGGATACTAACTCCTTGTGGGGAATTATCAAACCAATCACATTTAAACAATATGGCTTTATAAATTCTGTGCTCGGTATAATAAGAAAGCTCAACTACTTCATTAAGGGTTCCGTAGTAGTCCAACCCTTCAGTAGAACTCACACAAACCCCATTGCTTATAGTAGCTTTCGGAACATCAACTCCCTCCTTAAAAGCACGAAATTTATAGCCATTGATAGAATATCTTCTCCATGTCCTCACCCAGTTACTTGGACCCCCTGCTAGAGCTATTATTAAAGGATCCTTCAATCTATAAGCCTATATATATATATCAATAAAACAATATATTAATTATATTAAGATGTTATATTCTCAATATTAATTATTAGTTAATAAGAAATTGAAATGTGATCTTACTTCATTTCCCAACCATTTCGAAAAACTTTTGTCATGTTTGCTCCAAACATCATCATAAGACGTGACATCAGGATATGTGAGTTTGATGTACGTCTCGAATTCCCTAATAATAAGACGTGACATCAAGACATGTTTTAATTAGTAATGTACGTTTTAACTATAATGAATTAATTTTATTAATAAAAGTTATTTGTGTAATAATGAATCAACAACTTACTTTTCATAAGTCTCTAAAAATTGCCCACAGTTTCTTAGCACATAAAAATGAGCTTCTTCAAACTCTTTTTCATTTAAGTACCTCGTTATACATTTCCCGGTTGTATTTCCCAAGTCATCATTGAACAACTCGGGTATATTTGAATCTAGTTGGTTATCGGAATTCACACCAACCTCCAAGTCCTTCGCTTTTGTGTCAATGTGATCTTCAAAATATAAGGAACAAAAATTAGAAATTTCCTCTAACAAAAAAGCGTTGCATATGGAACCCTCAACTCGAGCTTGGTTGCCAACCTTCTTTTTCAAATGATTAAGGAACCTCTCAAATGGATACATCCATCGATATTGGACAGGTCCTCCAACTTTCGCTTCATAAGGTAAGTGAATAGGTAAATGCTCCATGGAATTGAAGAAAGAAGGGGGAAATATCATTTCTAACTTGCATAATATCTCCGCAATTCTTGACTCTAGATGTTCCATGGAATCAACTTTAATCGTAGAAGTACACAAGTCTCTAAAAAATTGGCTTATCTCAGTTATAGCATTCCAAGAATTCGTCGGGAGTAAATGTTTCAATGCAACAGGAAGTAACCGTTCCATAAAGACATGACAATCATGACTTTTCATGGAATGTAACACCAAATTTCTATGGTCAACACACCGACTCAAATCTGAAGCATAACCATCCGGGAATTTCAAACTAGCAACCCATTCGCATAGAGCCTTCTTCTCTGCTGTCTCTAAAACAAATCTAGATGATATGGGTCGTTTCAAGCAATACTCAAGAAAGTCAGCTTTACCCTTAGGACCAAACGAAGTTTTCTTTGTTACATTCATCACCGTGTTAATAAGCTGTTCAAAAAAGTTTTTCTCAATGTGCATAACATCTAAGTTGTGTCGAATCAACAATGTCTTCCAATAAGGGAGTTCCCAGAATATGCTTTGTTTCCACCAACCTTCAGTTTTGTCGTCTTTCAATCTTTTCATTTCTTCAGCAGAAGACTCGACAACTTTTGGTAAACCTTTTACCGAATCCCAGACTTCAGCACCGGTTAATTTGATTGCAACTGTGGTATCCTCAGTTTTCCTATTCTTTAGAAAATGCTTACAATTGTTGCGGAAAGGATGATCATGTTTCAAGAAAGTACGATGACAATCGAACCAACAAACCTTTCGACTATGTTTCAGAAAAAAGGATTTAGGATCTGTTTGAAGACAATAAGGACAAGCACGGTATCCGGCTGTGGACCAACCGGAAAGCATGCCATATGCAGGAAAATCATTGATCGTCCATAGTAATGCCACTTTTAATTGAAAGTTACGTTTCTTAGAGACATCATAGGTATCCACACCGGTTTCCCAAAGTTCTTTCAACTCTTTGATCAACGGTTGGAGGTAGACATCCAATTTTGCTTTAGGGTTATTAGGACCTGGAACGATCATAGATAAGAACATAAATTGCCTCTTCATGCATAACCAAGGGGGTAAGTTGTACGGGGTTACAATCACGGGCCAACACGAGTAAGACTTCCCGAATTGGCCATAAGGTGAAAATCCATCTGTACACAAACCTAGGCGAACATTGCGAGGCTCACTTGCAAATTCTGGATGCTCTCTATCGAAATGTTTCCACGCTTCTCCATCACTTGGGTGTGCCATTGTCCCTCTTTCTCTTACTCGAGAGTTTTTATGGTGCCAACTCATCTCACCTGCTATGTGTTTGGTTGCAAATAGTCGTTGTAACCTTGGCGCAAGCGGGAAATAAGTCAGTGGTTTACAAGGTATTCGCTTCCGGCCACTTAAATTCTTTTTACCTTTATACCGAGAGGCATGACATTTGGTACATTCCTCAAGATCGGCATTTTCTTCCCAAAAAAGCATGCAACCGGTAGGACATGCATCGATTTTCACATGGGGTAGTTGGAGTCCCTTAAGCAAATTCTTAATCTCTTGAAAATTGCGCGCCATTTGATTATTTTTTGGAATAATGTCACTAATTAACGACATAAAACCATTGGCGCATCTAAGAGATAAATTGTTCTCACATTTGAGTGCTACCAACCTAGCAGCCGCTTGCAACAAACTCATACTACTTCCCTCATACACTGGTTGTTCGGCTTTATTTAACATTTTATAAAAGGCTGAAACTTGGGGATGTGGGGGATAACGAACTTCTTCATCGCTAAGGTCGTCGGGATTAAGTCGAGCCTCCATTATTTGCTCAACATTATCACGTAATGCATCTTCAACCAACTCCCGGTAAGGATTCTCACTAACTACGATACTACTTGAACTCTCTTCGGTAGCCAGCTTTTCACCGTGATACTTCCATACATAATAATTATCAGTAAAACCATTCGACGATAGATGATTTTGAACCTCCCTTTTCGATTTAAAAGCTAAGTTATCGCATTTCTTACATGGACACCTCATTTCACCGCCTAAATCCTTAAACTCACTAGATTGTTCCGCGAATTCAATAAACTCTTTCACCCCATTTGCAAATATCAGCTTGGGTTTCTTTTTTTCGTCTAATCTTTCATACATCCACCGTCGTTCTAATCTTTTCATGTTATTATGTATCTACATTTAAATATATATATGTTATATAAATAAATTATCAGAAATTAACAACAATGATAATCAATAATCACACATAGTAAATTAAACATTTATTATTATCAATATATATATATATATATATATATATATATAATTCTCATCAACAAGTAAAATTAATTTTCTTCAATTGGGTCCTTATCACTCCAACCTAAACCCATCAATCTACGTTTCAAGTCACTAGCAAACACCACTTGTAATTTATTAATGAGGAAAAAATTCGGCAGCAATTCCCCTTTGTTTTCTAAATACACAATGTTGAATAAATATTTACTCAACATATGCATTCAGAAAACATTAAAGGAATTGTTACCGAACTCTTTCCTCATTAATAAATTACAAGTTATGTGTTTACTACCTAAGTGACTTGAAACGTAGAAAGACAGTCCCAAAACGGGGACTATTCAAAAATTACTCCTAACGAGTAATTCTTGAACGGGTACTAAGTCAATATCAACACATGTAATAATTTGGACATACAAAACACATGTAATAACTAGCTACTAACAACAACAAAAATTTTATTATCAAATGATTAAGACGCAGGGCGAAATTATATTAACAACAACCAAAATTTCATTATCAAAAACAATAATGGCTACTATCCTACGTCAATTAAAGACAAACAAATAATTAAGACGGAAGGCGAAATTAAATTAACAACAAAAATTTCATTAACAAAAAAAATAATGGCTACTATCCTACGTCAATTAAAGACAAACAAATGATTAAGACGGAGGGCGAAATTAAAATAAAGGTAAATATATTACCTAAGGATGAAAATAAACAAACACTTTCCGACAAGATGCGGCGGCGACAAGTAGCTAGTGGTGGTCGACGGTCGGAGGTAGCTAGTGGTGGTCGTCGGATCTACAACAAACAAATAATAATCAACACATAAATTAACAAAAGGAGAAAAGAGAGAGAATGAAATAGTTAATTAAACTTACCAAGGATGTGGTGGTCGGAAAGTGGTAGCCGGAGGAAGGTAGACGGTGGTAGTAAGGTAGCCGGTGGTCGGAAATGGGGATTTAAATTGATTTGGGGGTTTAGGTTTTGGGAAAATTAGGAATGAAGAATGACGGAGTTCTTCGTGCGATTTCAACATAACAGACGTGTTCTAACGGAAATTCCGTCAGGAATCCGTCAGTTTACCGAAATTTCGAAAACCTTTCTGACGGAATTTCTGTCAGAAACTATGTTTGACTGTGTCACTTTTGACTGCATTATTATTATGTACTGACGGAAATTCCGTCAGTATAATGGCAAATTACTGACGGAATTTCTGTCAGTAGCAGTTTTTATTGACGGAATTTCCGTCAGTACCCATAAGTGAATTTTGCCGCCTTTAACTTAGTCAACGCGCCATTTTATATTGACGGTTACTGACGGATAATCCGTCAGTTTTATTTTTCCGTCAGTTTTCCGTCAGTAGTCCGTCAGTCATAAAAAATTACTGACGGAATTTTTTTTCCGTCAGCAAAACCATCAGTTTCCCGAGATATCGTTGTAGTGTAGCACCACCGGATCTTTGTGCTCTCTTTCTTCTTGTGTTGCTTTGTTTGTTCTAATTGGTGAAGGTATATTTGTTCTAATTTCAATCCTTCAATTAATTTAGTTTGTTTGTTTAATTTGTGATTCCCACTTGTATTTAGTTGATTTTATATGTTTATATAAACATTTGTGATGATTATTGGTTTAGATGTTAAATGTTTGTTGTAATTTGAATCCTTAGATTAATTGGGGGTTTTTGATTAGTGGTAGGGTTGTTGATATTATTAGTGTTGTTAGTATTAATTTTGTTGGTATTGTTAATTTTGATTTGGGTTAGTGTTGTTAGTAATGGGGTTTTGATAATTTTCATGATTTGTGTTAGTGTTGGTAGTATAGGGGTTTTGGTTAGTGTTGTTTGATTAGTTTTAGTATGTTAATAATATTAGTGTTATTAGTATTATTTTGTTAGTATTGATAATTTTGATTTGTGTTAGTGTATTTCGTATTAAGGTTTTGATAAATATGATTGTTTGTGTTAGTGTTGTTAATATTTGGGGTTTTGATTAGTGTTAGTATTTTTTGTACTTGTTGTGTTGGTTAATGTTTAGATTAAAATGAAGAGATTGGAGCGTACATGGATGTACGAAGAAAGACTTGATAAGAAAAGACGTCCTACCGCTAGATTTATAAAGGGGGTTGCCGAGTTTATTGAATTTGCTAAACAACAAGACGAGTATGATTTAGTAGTAAAGAAACTTAGGTGTCCTTGTATTAAATGCAAAAACATGAAATATCTACATGACATTGAGGTTCAAGAACATCTTTATACAAACGGGTTTTGTCCAAACTACTACAATTGGATTTCTCATGAAGAATCTTATTTTTCACTTCCCGAACAATCTCAAATCCCACAAAATGAGAACCCATATAGAGATATGGTAGTTGATGCCTTTGAGTATAATATTTTCAATAATGATCATATACCAATGAATGAAGAAGAACCACACCTACAAGCAAAAGTCCTTTTTTGATATGTTAAAGGTGAGTGAAAAACCATTATATGAAGGGAGCAAAATGTCATTGTTAGAAGCCGCCTCTAGGATAATAACTTTGAAATGTGAGTACAATTTGCCATTTACTTGTGTTGATGGCATTGCTTCTTTGATTGAGGATGTTATCCCCGGTAATAATGTCATGACCCGATCATTCTACAATACCAAAAAAGTAGTGAAAGGTCTACAACTTCCGCATTACAAGATTGATGCATGTCCCGATGGATGTATGCTCTTTTGGAAGGATGATGCTTTGCTTGACAAGTGTAGTAAATGTCAAAAGGCTAGATATAAGACAATTGAGGGAAGTATTGTCTTGAAGGGTAAAAAAGGAAAGAATGAAAAAAAGAGAGGTGAAAAGAGTAAGAAACCAATACCCGAAAATCCCGTAACTTACTTTCCTCTAGCTCCTAGACTTCAAAGAATGTTTGTTACCAAAAACATTGCCGAGCAAATGAGATGGCACAAGGAAAATCCTCGTACTCCGGGAAAGATGTGTCATCCGAGTGATGGAGAGGAATGGAAGCGCTTTGATATGCTTTACCCCGACTTTGCTGAGTAACCCCGTAATGTGCGACTTGGCCTTTGTACGGATGGTTTTGCTCCATTTGGCCAGTTTGGTAGAAAGTACTCTTGTTGGCCCGTAATGTTCACTCCATACAACTTACCACCTTGGTTATGTATGAAAAAACAATTCATCTTCTTGTCACTAATTATTCCTGATAATCCAAAAACCGGCTTAGATGTTTATTTGCAACCTTTAGTGGAAGAATTGAAACAATTGTGGGAAGTAGGTGTGCAAACATATGATGTGTCTTTAAAGCAAAATTTTCAACTAAGAGCTTCATTGTTGTGGACCATTAATGATTTTCCCGCCTACGGTATGCTATCTGGATGGTCTACCGCGGGAAAAAAGGCATGTCCTTGTTGCATGTACCAAAGCAAAGCATTTTCGCTACCTTGTTCCAAAAAAGTGAGTTGGTTTGATTGTCATAGACAATTCTTACCGGAGGGGCATGCCTTTAGGAGCAACAAAAAAGCTTTCAGAAAAGGTAAAGTGGAGCGGAATCATGCTTTAGATCGACTTCCGGGGGATAAGGTGTGGGATATGGTTTGTGATTTGTCACGTACTATTGATTGTACTAAAGCAGAGACGGATGAGCTGAAAAAGAAGAAAATTGGTTGGTTTAAAAGAAGCATTTTTTGGGATCTTCCTTATTGAAAGACGATGTTAATTGGGCACAATTTGGATGTAATGCATATAGAAAAGAATTTCTTTGAGCAACTGATTCACACGATTATGGATGTAAAGGGAAAGACTTGTTATACTGTTAAATCACGAGAAGATTTGAAGACAATTTGTCATCGTCCCAAACTTCACATTCGTAGCGATGAGTCTAAGTCAAAATCTATTTTTACACTTGACAAAGCTCAAAGGAAGGTATTATGTGAGTGGTTAAGAAAGTTAAAATTTCCTGACGGATATGCATCCGATTTCAGTTGATGTGTTGATATGAAGGAGCTAAAGTTGCAAGGCTTAAAAAGTCATGATTGTCATATCTTCATGGAACGATTATTACCTGTATCTTTGAGACATCTCCTCCCCACTCCTGTGTGGAATGCAATTGTTGAGATAAGTCAATTTTTTCGAGATTTATGTTCGTCTTCAATATGTGTTGATGACATGATTCGTCTTGAGGAGCAAATACCAGAGATATTGTGTAAGTTCGAGATGATATTTCCTCCATCATTTTTTAATTCCATGGAGCATGTACCGATACATTTGCCTTACGAAGCCAAAGTTGGAGGCCCCGTCCAATATAGGTGGATGTATCCATTTGAAAGGTAAGATCGCTAAGTAGTAATTAAATTATAATTATTATCGTACTATATATAATTGATTTAATATTTATATACTAGTCTTAACAACTATTAATCCCATCAATTATTGAATAGGTTTCTTAATCACGTGAAAAAGAAAATTGGTAACAAAGCTCGGGTTGAAGGTTCTATATGCAATGCGTATTTAACGGAAGAGATTGCAAATTTTTGCTCTCTTTACTTTGAAAAACATATAGAAACCAAAGCAAAAAACTTGAGTGTTGATAAAGCGAATGAACTTGAGACAAGTTTACCAGAGTTTTTCCAAATGCATGATGATGAGGGTTGTTTATCAATTGGGGGAACAAGATATTTGGATGACAAAGAATATGATTGTGCTCACCTTTACGTTCTTTCTAATTGTGATATTTTGGAATCATATGAAACGGAATTTGTGAATGATTTCATTAAAGCACATCCTAATGTGAATAGAGATGATGTTTGGAGTAACCATGAGGATCAATTTGCAGCATGGTTTCGGAACCATGTAATTGAGTTAAATATCCAAGATGATTTGATAAGGACTTTGGCCTTTGGTCCTTCACGAATGGTTAAAACGTGGAATCGTTACTCGGTCAACGGATTTAATTTCCATACATTCAACTACGGTAAGGATAAGGCTAGGTGCAATTATGGTGTTACTATTTCTTCTCTTGATGACAACGAATACTATGGTATAGTTGAGGATATCTTTGAGTTGAGCTATAATGGGCGTGAGCGTTCTTATAATACTGTCTTATTTAAGTGTGAATGGAAGGATAACTCTGTGGCCGGTATGAAAGTTCATGAACGTTATAAAATCGTCGAAGTGAATCATACCCGGACATACTCAAAGTATGATCCATTTATACTCGCACATCAAGCCAATCAAGTATATTTTGCTTCTTATCCAAGCACGAAGAATGATCGAAATTAAAACAGTGGTGTGCAATCTTTAAGAGAAAAGCACGCTCACAAGTAGATACAACTTTTTTTCAAGAAGAAATAGTATCTAGCGGGTTTATGTTGTCTCCACCTAATGAGGACATTTATGAGAATGGAAATGAATAGGGTGAGGATTTAGAAAACGAGGATGGTGATGGTCAAGTTGACGGTGATGGTGGTGGTGATAGTGATAATGATAATGAATCAAATGGTGATGATGATGACGAATTTGATGATGATAATGATTAATTGGGTAAAGATATATTTATATATATTTTAATTAAGTTTTTATGTTATTTGATGATTTTTTTAATGTTATTAACAGTTTATGTTTATGTTTTTTTTTTATGTTATTAACCGTTTCTAACAATTTGAATATTTGTGTAATTGTAGATGGCAGGAGGTCGAGGTAGACAACGTGGCGGCGGTTCAAACAGACGCCATAGTACTTCTTCAGTCGACGAGGAGGAGATGGAGGTTATTGATCAGCAGAGTCCGGTGGTCGAGGAATCGACCAATGATGATGAGTCCTCGGATCAGACATCGGAGATCCAGTTCACCCCAGAAGGGAATATGATACTTGATCCCGCGGGTTTTTGGTAAGACAACGACCAATGTCTTTAATTTATTACTTTATAATTATATTACATTATTTAACATAAATGCATACTATTCCATAATTTATTTTTCAGGTTTTCGTCTCAAAAGGTTGTACGAGGTTGTACTCAAAGTACAAAGATGAAGATGACGGGGGTTGCTTCTACTTGTTGGACAAAGGCTACCTCAACACAAAAAGAGGAATGGTTCAATAATTTTAGAGTATATTATTTTTGTTTATATTTTGTTATATTATTATAATTTTCAATTAATAATTTATTTTACTAATACTTACCTTTTAAATTGTAGAAAACATTTGACTGGCCGGCGGGATTAGAGTATATTGTACGTCAAAGGTACAATGAGACATGCATTAGACGGTTAAGGGATAACATGTATAAGGTTGTCAAGAGGAAGAAGGAGCCGGAGCATATGAGAGGTATTTAACTTTTTTTGTTATTTGTATATAGTTATAATTTGGAAAAATTACAAATAACCACCACGTATTTGCGTATTTTTACAAATAACCACCATGTATTTCTATTTTTACAAATAACCCCCAAACTTTGATGTATACTCCCGAATCACCACCGTATAATTAACCCGAGACTTGCTTTTCATATTTTCCGACTGATTGATTAAGGAGTTATCTAAATACCCATATTACCTTTACCTACCTACCCAATCCCAAATTAACCTAACATATCTATCTTTCTCCATTTTACTAAATAGTAGGCAAATCATTTGATTCATCTTGAAACCCTAATCCCCCAAATCAATTGATCCCACATGCTTTATAATTCATCTGAAATGACCCCTCTCTTCATGATTTCCCATAATTCTTGGACCTATTCACACGAATTACTGTTCAGCTCGTATTCAGAAGACACATTCCGTAAAACTGATCCACTCAAACACTAACTTGAGAAGTATTTATCGTCAATTCGACGGCATATATTGTGTTCTGGATTGACTGGTTCAGTAAAAGCGCGAGTTGACTGTTCCAGTTTCGGCACGATGGAACTGGGTTACTCGTGGTGGTTGAACGGTGGTACCGCGTTGTTACTCGTGAGTGCGGAGCAGGTGATGAGAACGAGTTGGGACTCGTTTCTGGGTTGATATTCAAGGGAAATATGGAGGAGGCGGTGAGGCGTGATGGCCTAATTCTGGGGTGCAATAGGTTGTGCGACGGAATGGTGGATCGAAATTGAGTAGAACTAACCCGATTGCATTGTATCGTATCACGGCTATTAGACTTATGGTTCGATTTTACTCAAATAGTTCAACTTGTCAGACTTCTAATCGGGTTTCGGTTCCGACTTCAAAAACGGTGATTCAAATGGTGGTGCTCGGTTGAAGTTTGGCCCAATGCCACTGTTAGCTGCTCAATTGAGCGCGAACCGGGTTGTTGATGCACTTGAATTATGGTGGAGATTAGTGTTTGGTTAAATGTTGGAGGATTTTGTATTTACAGATATGACTAATAGATGAATAATTGATTTTGGGGGATTTAGGTTTACAGATTATTTCATTGTTTTGCTCTTTAGAAAAATTGAGAAAGATAGATTGCTCTCTTAATTTGGGATTGTGTAAGTGGATAAGGGTAATATGGGTATTTCAGATAACTCTTTAACTAATCAATCGAAAAATATGAAAAGCGAGTCTCGGGTCAATTATATGGTGGTGATTCGGGAGTATACACGAAAGTTTTGGGGTTATTTGTAAAAATAGAAATACAGGGTGGTTATTTGTAAAAATACGCAAATACGTGGTGGTTATTTGTAATTTTTCCTTATAATTTAACACATTTTATCATATTTTATACTCCCTCCAATCCAATCCAAACTACCCACTTGCTTTTGGGTGGTCTTCGAGGTAAGGCTTTGACCGCGTTTTTCTTCCTTTATATATAAAATTATTTTACAAAAAATATAATTTTATGAAAGATATTTCCGTGACAAAACCAAATATATTACTTTCGTCTTTCAAAGTTCTTTATAATCCGATCTATAAACGGTCAAAGTTTTGAAAGTTTGACCTCTAAAAAGCAAGTGGGTAGTTTGGATTGGATTGGAGGGAGTAATACTTATTTAACTTGTAGGTGGTGCATATGAAGATATGCTTAAATATCGTGAAATTCCGGAGTTTCAGGCTAGGTCGGCCCAAGCATCCAAAAATAAAAAAGGAGGAAAGAAAGATGGAGCGGCTGAGCCGTCACATCACACAGGATCTCGATCTTTCTTGGACCTAGTTTTGGGTGTAAGTTATAATTTCCACTTTTTCGTCCATTTGAAAATTATAACTTAAATTCTTTTTATTATTAAAATCTTCTTATACAAGTCTTTAATTTCTTCTTTTAGAAAGGTAAGAAGAAAAAAGCTAACACGCCCACGGCTCCGGAGCTCTTTCTTGACACCCATTCCCAACTCCAAGACAATAGAAGATATTGGATAAAGCCAAAAGATAAGGAATTATATGTAAGTTTCAAACCATTTTTGGATTTTTACAATAAGTTCATTTTTTTGAATGTTTAACAAATTTTGTAGCTATTTTTAATAACAATGTTTATATTTTGTAGGAAGCATTTTCCGCTGAGAAAGTTAGGCATCCCGAGAAATCCGATAACGAGATTTGGTTCGACTTGGTTAAGGGTTTCAAGAAAGAGAATGTGTACGGAATTGGCTCGGCTAAGGACGTATTTTACGAAACTCCAAGGGAAAGAAGGCCTTCAAGCTCAAAACAAACCTACGAGCCGGGAGTCGTAGGAAAACTCCAAGCCCAACTTGACGAGGAAAGAAGAAAAAACGCCGAAAGGGGTGAGGAACTCCGGATAATGAAAGACAAGTTTAAGGCTTGGGAAACCATGTTCGATAACTGCAACCAAGGTCCGCCTCTCTTTCGGCGAGATTATGATGAAGGCAATGGAGGTGGTGGTATGCAAGCCGAAGCCAATATGACCCTTGGCTTTTGATATTAATTTAGAAACTTGTTAATTGTGGTTGCTTGAACTTGGTTTTGTTAACCTTTAAGAAGATTTGTAAACTTGAGACAATTTTCTAGATATATATGAGGATGTTAGTTTCTCATCGTGTTGTTGTAAATGTGTGAAATTGTGGTTGTTTTTTATTGTACTTGCAGCTATGGTATGGTAATGAAATGACATGATGAAAACAGAACTTTTCGTGCAATAAAACAGGTGTTTTGGCGACTGAAATGTTCATTTGGCGACTATTTTTAGTCGCCAAACCCCCTGTATTTTTACAAATTAAAATGACTTTGGCGACTGATTGACGACTGAAATCAGTCGCCAAATTGGCGACTGAACGCTGTAGTGGTCGCCAAATTGGGGACTGATGGCGACTGATTTCAGTCGCCAAATTGGCGACTACATCACCTTTCAGTCGCCAATTTGGGCGACTGATTTCAGTCGCCATATTGCCAATTTGGCGACGCTTTTTCCAGTCGCCAAATTTGGCGACCGAAATCAGTCGCCCGAATTTTTTTTGGCGACTAATGACTGTGACTGGGTCTTGGTGACTAATTTCAGTCGCCAAATTCATTTTAGCGACTGAAATTAGTCGCCAATATCGGTCGCCTGAATGTTGTTTTCTTGTAGTGATTTTAAGTGACAATCTATAATTACATGTGTGTAAAATGGATTATCTCACATATAGTTAATATAATCTACAACTTATTTTAATTACAATTAACCTATCATTCTTATCTCTAATGTTTCATAAACATTATTCAACTTTGGTAATATAACTTATAATTATCAATATGTATCTTATTTAATCACATTACAATAAGATAT
Source organism: Heliosperma pusillum (assembly GCA_022085475.1). Taxonomy (NCBI): domain Eukaryota; kingdom Viridiplantae; phylum Streptophyta; class Magnoliopsida; order Caryophyllales; family Caryophyllaceae; genus Heliosperma; species Heliosperma pusillum. The sequence goes on from JAIUZE010070199.1 coordinate 39,581, forward strand.
CATTCTCATATATAATTTTAACTCGTTCAAATAAGGGATTAATTAATCTGTATCACTATACAATTAATAATGATTAGGGAATCGTCCTTTCGGTGTGACCTCAAGGGATCAATTGATCACCACCGTCATACGACAGTAACGTCAAACTCTAGTAAGCCAATCGTTACCGATTAATGTGGATCAGTTGACTATAATATTTATCATCCCTTTGTATTCTTGTTATTGAGATTTAATTAAGTGATCACACTATTGTTGAGGACACTTACTCCAACAGTGGCCTGGTGCCCGACCGGTGGGCCAGCAGCCGGTGACCCTACCGGTTGGGAACCCCTCTATTTCTCATTTTCATATATTTCTTATATGATTTTTAAGTGATGAATTTAAGGTTTGTTTACACTATACTTTTATGAATTGTTGTAAAATAATCATGTATGAGTTATATCACATATCACATATCATATGTCTTATTCAAATGAGCTTTTTTATGCCTTGAACTGTTAGTGTAATGGTGTTTGTTTGGATGAAGTCAAACTCTCTCATTATATTGTGCCCTCATTACTTGATTTGACTAAAGCTCTACGTAATGAGAGTAAATGTGTTTAGAGGATACTTTCGGGTAGTTCTCGCTCATGTTCAGATATCACTGAGTCGGCTACGGACATATAATTGGCATACCACTGTCCGAGTATCTATCTGTAGTAATCATCCCGCTTGTGCATATGTTATTGGGAATATATATGACGACGCTGTTGGGAGGCGAACGTGTAGCGTTGATCGACTCAGCCGTCAAATGTTGTATTCTTGCAAGGTGGTGTGATTGCATGTAGCGTACTTACTTGTTTTATCTTGACCTCCTCTTCCATGTCGATAAGGTGGATTTGGATGCTTGAACTTTTCCCGTCTTTTCCGTTGTCGCCACTGCCGGATTTGGGGTACTTGGAGATACCTCGTTTCTACACCTTCCGCCAACCACCCAATGATGATTGAGCCGCATGTTTGTTACAGCGAAATGTTGTATAACAGTTCATAAATTCGTCGTCAATTGATAGCTCAAACAGTTGTGTCTACCCCTTGGTCGTCATTTACGCGTCGATACGATCGTTTTGACAATCATTAGAGTTTATTTGTAGTCCGGGTAAAAAACCGCTTCATTTTCTGATAACCGTCTTTTCAAAACCGAGTCTGAACGCTCGAAAATATTCCAGATATTTTAATATTTCAAAACTTATCGTTTTTGGTAAAATATATCCGTATTTTATTGAAGAGTATTCGAGATCTACCGCAATTCCTAAAAAGAAACGCGGAAATCTTTTGTTTATGGTAGGAGACAACTCAGGAAATAACGCATCAGGTGCTGCACCTCTTCCCCAGCTCTGTTTTTCTGTTTCCGAAATATTTTCTAGATTTCGTATTCCAAAACTCTTCGGATTTCTCCCTAAAAAAGGAGAGGTTCGTGCACACTTTCAAATCACGCGAGTGTTCCGCCCCTTCTTTCTCTCTCTTTGCATTCTAGACCTTGCTTTAAGCTTATTGACAACTACATGCTTGATCAATCGACCACGTAAGCTCAGATCCTTCTGGGTACCTGTCTCGTTTTGCATTGACCTACCAATTTGACCAACTCAACCTAATTAATCAACTTTAATCAATCTTCGTTTTCCTCTTTCGAGGGCACTTTCATTACATCGAGTCGAGCTATCGCTAAAAGACAACTTAGTTAACTCGTTTCATCAAACATGTAAGTCTCAGGGTGTAATAATCCCGTCTTTTATATTTTGTACTGTATAAATTATGTAAGATTCACGTCGGATTCATGTTAAAGCCGTTTTTAAACCTTCTTTTATTATTAGTCTTTCATAAATTGCATTTTAACATTACTTCATATTTATTTGTCTATTTCTTGACTTAGATCCCTAATAGTCGATATTAATGGGTTTTTGTCGTCTCTAATTCAAGATCATGTCTTAAAGGGTTAGATTCGTTCATATCTAATCCTTAGATCCGTCTTTAATATAGTTTAGTATAGTTAAAATCTATTAAATCACTTCCACTTGACTTGTAGATCCGTATTAAATCGTAAATCACCAACGAGCATTAACTAAATGCGATTTTGGCTTCACAGCCAGAACCCAACTCAGTAACAGACTCACAAACCCCTGCGCCTCTTCCAGAGGATGCAGTGTCTGCTGCGCCTGTTCCGGGCTGGTTTCTGTCTTTGAACGTCTTGGTTCGCTTCGACGTAGTTTAAGTAGCTAATTAATCGAATATTAATTGAATTATCGTTGTTAATCTGATTCGTTTAGTGTTTTTTTAATTCTTTTCTTTTTATTCAAACGTATTTCCGACATAGAGCCCGAATCCGTTGTAATCGTTGTAATTTATTTATTCAATCTTTCTTGTTATCATTGTATGATTTATTGCTTTTTCACTTGTCAATTGAATCTAAACCTTACTTTGACCTAATTGATTGTTTAAATTACATGTCAATTAAATAGTCTTAACTCACATGATAGGATCAAAACTTGGATGTTGCATAGCATGCATATAACCGACAACATATCGATAACAGAAGAGTTTCTTTAACCATTAGTAGAGGCCGCTATCGAGCCGGGCAGGATTAGGTGTTCGATTAAAGAACTTCCTAATACGTACCCTCACCCCTTACTCCAGATCTCCGTGAGCACCCGGGTTCATTGGCATCCACGAGAGTCATTCTAGACATAGAATGCTAAGGGTAACGAGTTCTTGGTGTTCATGTCATTACTTTGTGTCTGGACATGGCATGGACTATTCGAACGGTTCCAACTTCCCACAAAAGTTGGTGGCGACTCCACAAACGCGTATTCAATACGACGCCACATCGCGCCTCCTCCTCGCCGAGGCACGTGATCGCGGGTCATGTGCATCACAGTACTCGGCTTCCGTTCTGTCGACCGAGTCTTTGATGCGGAACGCCTTACCCTATGTCGAATCGGTAAACGCCTTATCCCGAGAGTCTGACCAAGTTTACACTAGGACTTCCGTATTATTATCGTAGTCCTACCGGGAGGATTAGAGTCATGAGTATGTGAAATGCCTTATCACATACGGTCACGGGAGACGGCTTATCCCGTAGACTTGTTCGTCTTGCTTGCATAGTACCGATGCTAGTGCATTTCATTTGCCGTGAATGTGTTTGATTCATATGATGGATGAATATGATGAGATGTTGGATGTATATAATTTGCATGTATGATTGGATCGTTGGGTGCCTTGCTTTCATTGTATTGTTTGTCCTGTCTCTAGCCTCTTCGATTATATGGTTACTAATGGTGTGATCAAGTCATTTATTAGCTATATGGTCGCCTAGGTGTGTCTTTCATGCTCTTGAGGTCTATCATTGCCATGTCTCTATTTGTTCTCACATGCTTGCGATGTTGCTTAACACTCTCTCATATGACTCATATATGTTGGTCTATCTAATCTATCATCGTTTTAATGTTATTTATATTGCATGATGTATCGACTTATATCTATTCACATGATTTGGAATCTAATTAGATTGCTTACGTTGGAACATGTTTGTATTGTGCTTGTTTATGTGTGATTTGATGTAATATGGCTGGAAAAACCCCGAGTTACTCTCACTGACTGTGACATTCATTTCTAAATAATGAACATGTTGCAAGTTGGTGTTTGCAAGGGCTTTTGACAAATAAGCTAGCGAACGTTGTACTTACATCGAATCACTCTTAGCGTTGTAGGTTTTTTTTATTAATTCTTATTATTCTGTTTGTGTATTTACCAAGGGATCGGGATCCCTTTCATTTATTTAAATTACATATTTGTATAAAATATTTCTTAACTATATTTTGGTTTTATGACATAGTGACATTCACGATTTTGCTTTTAAAGTTTTTAAAATCTCATACTTTTTCGCTGTAATTTATTTAGTTTATTATATTATCGCGGGGTGTCAGAGATTACGTGTATCATTGACTTTGGAGTCGTTCTTGCCAAAGTATTGTGGATCATGTTGAGTTTGGTTATCATTTGGTTTAATTATCTAGTCACATGCATGCTGCGTTTGGTTGTCTTATGGTTATAAGGTTACATGATTTATGAAATTGACCATTTTTTCTATTATTCATTATTCTCACATGTTTATATTTTAAGTTATTTAAGTGTTTTTTTTATTTTGTTGCATTATTATGATGTAATATGACTCGGTGGACATTTGAGTTAATCCTCATTAAATGTGATATTCATGTTTAATGAATAATAGGTTGTCAAGTTGGCGCTTGTTTGAGATTATTATGAGTGAGGTAGCGAGCGTTGTTTAGTCAACGACTGACCTCATCGATGTACTTTGAACTCTTATTTTAGGATTCATGACGCGTTTTAGAGGGTTGAGATCCCTTGTATTATATATACTTGTCTTTGGTCTCGTTAGCTACTTTGGCTTGGTTTAGTTAGGTTGTATAAAGAATTTTTACACTTACGTATTCCACGTTAATTTTTGCTTTAGTGACTCCGTGGTTTTATCGTAGAAAATTTATAAAGCTCATATTTTTGCTGCATTTGTGTGTTTACTTTGCTGCAGAAAGGCGGGGTTCACACTCTCCGTCCCCTTCACTTGTTTACCACTAGGCTAGAATTAATAACTAAGACGGAAAGAGTGTTTGTTTTTATACCAGGGGATGACCATTTTTCTTTTGAAGGGGTAATCAACATAGTTTTGCTTTCTCGTATATAGATAATACGGAATTACATTCTAGTTACAAACACAAATGCTAATTCTAGGACAAACACATATGAGAACTTAATGCCATATCACATGATTTTAAAATTCATGTGAATAAGAAAATTTTATTTGGTTACATATAAGAATCGTAATTCAGGTAGAGGCATTTGCACTTACATAAGAGGCTAGATGAATAACTCTCAATTATGGAAGAATTGAAATTCATTGAAATTTCTAATTTATGTATTATGGGTAACCAATTAACCTACCCAATTTACAATTTACATGAATTAAAGTTTTCCCGGATTATTTCAAGGGTAACCAAATAATACCTAAGGTTATTATCATACTATAATATTTATATATTTTAATATATTTGTGGTGAAAAAAATTATCTTAAAAAGTCAAACAAAAACTTGACAGTGAGACAGAACAAAGTCAACCCACATAAAGTAACCTGATGAGTGTGATGACTTTAATCTAAGATCACTATAAAGTTTCATCTTGTAGCTTTTCCAACAATAAAAATCAGAGTCACATATTGATAAACAAATGTCATTGATCCCATCAAATTAATTGGAGTATATATGAGTATATATGAGTATATATAAACATTATTTTAAGGGGAAAAAAAGTAAAAGTAATTAACGACTTTATTAGTACCAATTATAATACAATTAACCAAACTTAAACCAAATTCCACAAATCATTGATCCAATCAAGTTATTGGCAATTCAATATAATGAGCTATTTATAATTTTACTTCTTTATTATTATTACCTTCACCATGTACCAATTTGACCTTGACCAACTGCCAAAATGCTGTAAATTCTCTCTAACATTTTCTCATCGTACTCCTTAATAATCTGCCCTTCTCCAAATACGTTACCACGCTCGAGTGTCCCCGCTAGCCCTCCTAACCCGGTATTTGAGAGCTTAACCATCATATTTACATATGCATCTCTTAACCGAGTAAACCATTTCTTAGGTGACCCAAGTCGATTCAACTTTCGAGCTCTTGGGCATATCTTAACCCACTTCAATCGCCTTCGCCTTTGTAACACGGTACAGGTTTGGGTTCGGGTTTGGGTACCCTTGTCATCTTTGTTTAGCCTTACATAGCCCCTTCTATTCCAACATTTTTTTAGGCCTTTGCACAACCTAGTTGATATTCTCCCCATTATAAAAGCAATTTTCATTGACTTTATAATATTGTACAAAAGAATGAATGTGGTTTTTGGTTTATATATATGGGGTTTAGTAAAATACTATAGCACACAACACAAGCCACATGTGAGGTAGGTGCAATTTATGGAAAGATATAATGTAGATCTGTGAGAACTAAGGGGATAGTACACTACTTATGTACATACCCACCTGTATTTTACAACAAACTTTTCCTACTATTGTTGGTCTTAAATCCTCAAGATCCTTAAGTGTGAATGTAGGATACGTTTCCACACATTTTGGATCAATGTGATTTATTGTAATATTTATTGGTGTCAACTTCAATTTTTAACTAATAATGTGAAGAATGTTAAATGATAATTACATGGTAATTGTAGCTTATAAGGTGTAATCGAAGGAAAATAGGAACATAGATTAGATGTACTACATCACACCTAATATATAACTTTGTTTATGCGTATTTTTTCTGTGTTTTTTAATGTTTAAAAGTTATATCTTAGTTTTTTTACGTCAAAACTCTAATTTAACTGAGATTATAGATAATGTTTTCGAGTTGTATTGAAATTTTTCGAGTTTAATGTTTAAATTAATGAACTCAAAAATTTAATAGTAAAGTTCATAATCCTCAAAACAATACTCGAAAACTTTATTATAAGGCTCAAAAATCACATCAGTTGTTGTACATCAGAGGTTTAATCTATGAACTGGTAATCGAATAATTAAAATATGTCTAAAATTCACAATGGTCTTAGGTACCAGCCCCTTGAAAAGCGAACTTGTAATAAAAGTTATTTTTATAATTTGAGACTAGGACATTATGTTTTCGAATTTAAATTGCCACCGTAATATATATATTTGGTAAAAAAATGACTAACGTAGTACATTACTTTGTCACCCAAAAAAATATGGCAGTTATTTTATCATTAAGTTATTTAAAATTTTATTTTTTTTATTTTAACTCGCTTTATCTGTTTTCTCCGTGAAGAATAATAATAACATATTGTATGTACGGAGTTACATTCATTTCGGTAGTCAAAATTCAAAAAATTAACTATTGTTAAAAGTATGAAACTTTAAAAGATAAACTTTATATATATACCGATTTATTATGAAAAAATCTTTCATAAATTTTATTTTTTGTGATAAGAAGTTAAGTACAAATGAAAAAAAAATATGGTAAATTTTCAAATCAAGAATAGCTACTCCTAACGGTCAATTGGTTTAATGATAAAACATTTTGAACACTTATTTTTAGGGTCAAATAAGCGAAAATGACATTATAATCTAAGTTGGGGGATTTAAACTTGAGACTTATTATCCATGATGTTAGAACAGAAGAGAGTAACAATGGAAATACTTATCGAGTTATAGAACTTGCAGTGCCGTGGTAAAATCCACTGACTTGAAAACTATTACGGCACGACGGAGGTGGTAATCGATTCACGCCGGTAGTTCCCCAAGGTTAACACTGCAGCACCCGTACACCACCACTAGCGTAAGAGAGCTTTGGAACTTTCAGTAACCAAACCCAGGAACAGAAGACATATTGTGTATTATAGTATATGATATTGAGAGAAGAAGAAGAAAATGTTTCTGATGATTTTAACAGAAAGACAGACCAGCTATTTATAATGGCACAAATCAATAGAGGAGCCAAAAAGACGCTCCCCCATAAAGACAGAATCTTAATTACAGGAATCCGTAATCAAGGCCATTAATCAGGCACTTAATTACAGAGATTCTTTGACTGTTAAAAGATGTAGGTGCATTGTATTTGGACGCAAAAGATTAAACACACACAGTAAAAGTAGGCTACGCCCGCACCGCAGGTGCTCTACCAAGACCCAAGACCCAAGACCCGAGCCCGGCCCGGCCCGGCCCGGCCCGGCGAGGCGCGCGCGTGTGTTTGTTTGGTCCAATCCACAAGCCCATATACATATACAAAACTCCTTTGTATCACAATTGAGTATACAAAGCCAAGTACCATATAAAAGCTAGAAGAGGAGGGAGTTCTCCACCTATGTGGGATTGCCAAGTAAAACAAGAGAAACTTGTTGAGCCATCAAACCCAACAATCCCCCACAGATGGCGAAAGAAGACAGAGAGGAAGTTCCTGGGTAAGGAAGGATTGAATAGTTAAACGTTCAATGTCTTTCGACTTGAATTGACGCCTTAGTGAAATGGGGCAACAACTTACTATCAACAAATGAATATCTTTCGATTTGAATTCCTTGTTGGTCTTCGGATTGAGACCCCCACAACACATATCATACCTTCAAGTACTGATTGTTCCGCGATTTCATAGTGCAACACATTACATAAAAGCGTTTCCTTGATTTTGGTGAGTATGTCAAATGAACATGACTTCTCATAGTCTTATCATATAATTATCAGACCATCATACCCACGTAGGTGACTCTCATGCTTCTCTATAGCACTTCTCATGTGAGTCATTAAGGAATCAAATCCAACCTGCATTACACACAACCCATCAAGAGCATCTCATAAGCACCACCACACCTGGTTATGGATTGTTCAACGCCATAGGAATGAGTGCCTTAGATAGTCCCTTCAAGATTCATTCATGATCTTGACACAAAGACTTAAGCCCCATTCCCCTCGACGTCTCATGAACTAATCTCCTTGTCAGTCCTTTGGTAAAAGGATCGGCAAGGTTGCTTTCAGACTTCACATAGTCCAAAGCAATCACTCCAGATTTCTGGAGTTGTTTAACTACGCCATGCCTGATTCGAATATGTCGTCTCTTACCGTTATAGACATTATTCTTAGCAACACTTATGGCCGCTTGTGAATCACAATGGAGCGAGACTGGAGCGACCTGTCTCCCCCACATAGGCACATCTGCTAGAAGATTTCTCAACCATTCTGCTTCTTGACCTGCCAACTCAAGAGCAATAAATTCAGACTCCATGGTGGAGCGTGCTATACAAGTCTGTTTTGAAGACTTCCATGATATAGCACCTCCTCCCAAAGTAAACACATAACCACTGGTTGAACATATCTCATCGTTACCTGAAACCCAGTTAGCATCACAGAAACCTTCCAAAACTGCAGGAAATTTTTCTGTAATGCAAACATAAACTAATAGTACCTTTAAGATACTTAAGAAAGCGACGAAGAGCTTCCCAGTGTTCGCTACTGGGGTTATGAGTATACCGACTAAGTCTACTAACTGCATATGCAATGTCAGGTCGAGTGCAATTCATGAGAAACATTACACTTCCTATGATCTTAGCATACTCCGCTTGTGACACACTTTCACCCAAATTTTTACACAGATGTATGCTAGGATCATAAGGAGTTCTAGCAGCAACAACATCAAAACAGTTAAATTTTTTCAACACCTTTTCCACATAATGAGACTGACTCAAGGAGATACCGTCAGAGTTTCTAATTACTCTAACTCCTAGGATAACATCGACTTCCCCTAAATCCTTCATCTCAAATTTTGATGACAAAAACTCCTTGGTTTTATTTATAACATCCAAGTTCTTACCAAGTATTAGCATATCATCAACATAAAGACAGATAATTACACAATCTGACCCAAACATTTTTTAATACACACATGAATCAGAATTGTTAACAACATATCCATCCTTTATCAAAGTGCTGTCAAATTTCTCATACCACTGTTTAGGTGCTTGTTTTAGACCATACAAAGATTTTCTTAACTTACACACTTTACTTTCTTGACCTTTAACTACACAACCCTCAGGTTGAGACAAGTAAATTTCTTCCTCTAAATCACCATTTAGAAATGCTGTCTTTACATCCATTTGATGCACAACTAAACTATGAATAGCAGCCAAAGAAATAAGAGTCCTAATAGTAGCAATTTTGGTCACGGGAGAGTAAGTATCAAAATAATCAATGTCTTTCTTTTGAGTAAATCCTCTAACCACAAGTCTAGCCTTGAACCTCTCTATTGATCCATCATGTCTCATTTTCTTCTTAAAGATCCACTTACTACTGATGGGTCTACTACCCTTGGGCAAATCGACTAATTCCCACGTTTGATTCGACATAATCGAGTCTAGCTCACCTTTAACAGCATCTTTCCAAAAATTAGCATCTATAGACCTCATAGCCTCATCATAAGTTTTTGGATCTTCTTCTATTAAATAGGCTGACACAAGCTCATCACTAATCAAACTAAAGGATTTGACATCAGACAGAAAAGTCGAAACAAAATCATCTCCAAAGTTTTTTCCACTCTAGCTCTCTTACCTCTTCTAGGTGCATCAACATGATCAAAAGACGTCAAACTAGAAGGTATAACGCTAGGTAAAACAGACAGACTAGAAGACGACACATCAATTTTCCTTAAAGGGAAAGCATGTTCAAAAAACTCGGCATCTCTTGCCTCGGAAATAGATCTATCACTTAAGGACAAAAACCTATAGGCAGAACTATTCTGAGCATAGCCAATAAAGACACAATCATAAGTTTTAGGTCCTATTGTAGGTCTCCTAAAGTCAGGCAATCCTACCTTAGCCAGGCACCCCCACACTTTAAGTTAACCCAAATTTGGAGCATACCCTTTCCACAGTTCGTAGGGAGTTTTGTCTAATTTCTTATGAGGTACCCTGTTAAGAATATGACAGGCAGACAAAATAGCTTCCCCCCACATATCATCAGGAAGACCAGAACTTAAGAGCATAACATTCATCATCTCTTTTAATGTTCGGTTTTTACGCTCAGCTACACCATTGGATTGGGGTAAGTAAGGAGGGCTTTTCTCATGGATAAGGCCAAATTTCTCACAATAACTTACCAGGAAGTTAGAACCATACTCACCACCCCTGTCGACCTAATACGCTTAATCTTTCTGTCTAGTTGATTTTCTACCTCGTTCTTATACTTGATAAACATCTCTTCTGCTTCATTTTTTGACTTAAGAAGGTACACTCTGGTAAACCTAGAATAATCATCTATAAAGGTTATATAATAGTGTTTCCCTCCCCGACTCATGGAATTCTTGAAGTCAGCTAGGTCGGTATGAATTAGCTCAAGTAGTCCGGTGTTTCTAACCTTAACAGCCTTACTAGGTTTCTTAGAAAACTTCGCTTCTACACAGCTAGGACACTTAGAGAACTCACTATTACTAAAATCAGAAATTAAAGACATCGCTTTAAGTCTTTTAATAGAATCAACATTTAAATGACCTAGTCTACCATGCCAAACATCAAGAGACTCAACGATATAAGCAGAAGAGGATGCATTGTTATTATTAAAAACTGAATCAACTACAACATTCAAAATAAATAAACCTCCCGAGAGATAACCCTTGCCCACAAAATCCCCACTACGAGTAATTACAACTTTATTAGCTTCAAAAACAATTTTCAAACCAGCTTTGTTTAGTAAAGCTCCAGAAACTAAATTACGTCGTAGTGTAGGGACAAAAAGCACATTGTTAAGAGCGAGGGTTTTCCCTGAGGTAAGTTTCAGAAGGATCTTGCCTTTGCCATTAATAGGAGCGGAAGAACAGTTGCCCATAAAGACACATTCACCATTGTTAACTTCTTCAAACTCGGAAAACAGCTTCTTGTTTGAACATAGATGCCTTGAAGCTCCAGTATCCAAAATCCAATCAACAGCATTAGCAACCAGATTAGCCTCTACTATGACCGTAGCAATAACATCTTGGTTTTCAGCAAGGTTGGCTTGAGCACCATTCTGACCAATCGGACCGCCTTTCTTCTGAGGACACTGATATGCCTTATGCCCAGTCAAACCGCATACATAACAAGTAAAGATCCCTGGTTTCTGAATATTCCCGACAGGTTTGTGGAATTTTCCAGTCCTTGCTTGACCCGGTTTGTTGTGAGCAAACTTACCAGATTGGTTTTGACCCTTAGACGGACCCTGACCGAATTTGATTTTACCCTTACCCTTAGACTTGTCCAGATTTGAAGAGCCTCCAGTTTCAACAATGTTAGCCTTAACAGTGTTAACAGATTTCAATACTAACTTATCCTTAAGACGATTGGCCTCTTCAGTACGCATATGACCTATCAATTCTTGAAGAGACAAATCCTTTTTCTTATGTTTAAGATGATTCCTATACTCACTCCAGGAGGGGGGGAATTTTTCCAGCAACACATTAGCCAAAAAAACTTCATCTAAGTTTCATGCCCTCATTAACAACATCAGCACAAAAATTCTCATACTCATAAACTTGATCCATAATAGGTTTATCATCTACCATAGAAAAATTTAACCACTTCCCAACCACATACTTCTTTTTCCCAGCATCATCCGAACCATATTTTTTCTCTAACGTCTCCCAAATAAATTTAGCAGATTTATGAACCCTGAATAGGTCGAACAAAGTGTTAGTCATGTGATTTTGAATGTGACATCTTGCTGTTTTATTATCCTTGTCATATTTTTTCAAAGACTCCTCATTTTTCTTAATAATTGCAGCAAGGGGAGGGGTTTCTTCAACAGAATTAAGAGAAATAGGAATAGGCGGATCAGAAGACAGCACATAGTCAACATCTAGTTGTTCGAAAAACATCAGCAGTTTTTGAGACCATCTTTTATAATTTTTATCATCTAATGGCTCCAGTTTAGACAGATCAGGAATAGTTTTATTCGACACAACAGCCATTGTTACGCAGAAATAATAGTTTTCAAATTGTTAGAACAGAAGAGAGTAACAATGGAAATACTTATCGAGTTATAGAACTTGCAGTGCCGTGGTAAAATCCACTGACTTGAAAACTATTACGGCACGACGGAGGTGGTAATCGATTCACGCCGGTAGTTCCCCAAGGTTAGCACTGCAGCACCCGTACACCACCACTAGCGTAAGAGAGCTTTGGAACTTTCAGTAACCAAACCCAGGAACAGAAGACATATTGTGTATTATAGTATATGATATTGAGAGAAGAAGAAGAAAATGTTTCTGATGATTTTAACAGAAAGACATATCAGCTATTTATAATGGCACAAATCAATAGAGGAGCCAAAAAGACGCTCCCCCATAAAGACATAATCAATTCCGTAATTAAGGCCATAAATCAGGCACTTAATTACAGGAATCCGTAATCAAGGCCATTAATCAGGCACTTAATTACAGAGATTCTTTGACTGTTAAAAGATGTAGGTGCATTGTATTTGGACGCAAAAGATTAAACACACACAGTAAAAGTAGGCTACTCTACCAAGACCCGAGCCCGGCCCGGCGCGCGCCGCGCGTGTGTGTATGGTCCAATCCACAAGCCCATATACATATACAAAACTCCTTTGGAACTTTCAGTAACCAAACCCAGGAACATAAGACATATTGTGTATTATAGTATATGATATTGAGAGAAGAAGAAGAAGAAAATGTTTCTGATGATTTTAACAGAAAGACAGACCAGCTATTTATAATGGCACAAATCAATAGAGGAGCCAAAAAGACGCTCCCCCATAAAGACAGAATCAATTCCGTAATTAAGGCCATAAATCAGGCACTTAATTACAGAGATTCTTTGACTGTTAAAAGATGTAGGTGCATTGTATTTGGACGCAAAAGATTAAACACACACAGTAAAAGTAGGCTACTCTACCAAGACCCGAGCCCTGCCCAGTGCGCGCCCGCGCGTGTGTGTTTTGTCCAATCCACAAGCCCATATACATAATTACATATACAAAACTCCTTTGTATCACAATTGAGTATACAAAGCCAAGTACCATATAAAAGCTAGAAGAGGAGGGAGTTCTCCACCTATGTGGGATTGCCAAGTAAAACAAGAGAAACTTGTTGAGCCATCAAACCCAACACATGATACCTCTATCTTCATCACTAAATTAAGACATTTTTGATACCCTTTAAAATTTATAAAGTGAATGTTTTACCTCTCCATGAACAATTGAACATGACATAGGTTATCCATATAAAACTTATTTTTTATTATCTTGTATCATCAGGACCATAATTAATGTTTACCAAATTAGTGTAAATTCTATTTATGGTCTTTTAATTTATTGGTAGTAATCTCAATGATTCAACATTGCAACCATTACCAAATTAGAGTAAAGAGAGCCTGCCTAATTATGTGAGAGATCGAGAATAATTGAAGTAAAAGTCAACACAAAATTATTAAATGAGGTCGCAGGTCGGTGACTGGATGAAGTCTTGAACAATGAACAATCTGTAATACAAAGTAGAGCTCCGTAGTAGTAATATCGATATTATATTGATCTTTGGAAAGAAATTAATTAACATTAAAATTATCTTGATTCCGATCATTTGTTTACCTATTTAAATTGGAAAATACTTTTATGTTTAATTGGATCATCATTCAATGGACTATAGTCTACTTGTCACTAATATCAATACACATAAATAGTTTAATCTCATCTCCTTAATATTTATATCAAAAAGTAAAGATAAAAAAATGATCGGAACAAAAGAAGTAATTAAAGCTGGTTAGTAATGTTAAATGAAAACCATAAAATTAGAATTGAAAGAAAGAGAAGAGTAGATGATTCGGATATGGAGTAAATGTTACGAAGTACTTTCTTATGTCAAATCATGTGAAATCCCCCTTATTTTAAAGATAGAGATCACCTAAATGTAGTTTTATCATATCAACAATTGGGTTGCTATTCCGATTAATAAATAACACTATTTTGTTTTAAAAGAATATGATATTATTTTGTTTTAAAAGAGTATGATATTATTCCAATTGAAATTGTACTAATTATACGTATAATGTGATAGATATATTTTACTGATATTAATTTTAAAACAAACATGATGACCCAAACACTTTTAATTTTTAGCAAACACCTTCTAAAGAATCTACTATTATGTCTTTTGATACAAACTTATGTACAACGTCAACAAGTAAGTATTCATATATATTTTTACACCTAAAACAAAAAAAATTACGGATTACATATTTTTTCTTACACTTTAACTTGATATCTAATTTTTGCTTCTTACTATGTGAACTTTTATATTTATTTAATTTGGTTATTAATATTTTATTATTTCGCGTTTATATTACGCCTTTAATGGATATAATGATAATAACAATGTTTTTTTAAAAATAAATTTAACAAAATCTCCTTAATAAAATCGTACAATCTTATTATTAGGAGTAAAAGTGCATGTTGAACGTTTTCTTTCTACTTTTTAATAAAAGACATTACTAATAGTAAATTTTATAATTAAATTTAAAATAGAGATACCAATAATGTCAATGTTAAATTCTCTAATATTTTTATTTAAAAAATCGCGCATTTACGCTTGATCTATATTACTTCTAGTAATTTTAACAACTTACAGTCTTATGCCCCACATATCATGTGCGGGTTTTTTCCACTTGGTGAGTTTTTGTGAGAATATTGGGGGCTTCCAGGGTCTGAACACGTGACCGTCGATCACTCTGGCTCTGATACCATGATAGATGAACCATCTCAACCAAAACCTTAAAGTGATGATTGAGTCTCATATATTATAGTTATATTTTATTAAATCCAAGTACATATGATCGAGCTAATTAATTAATCTTATTGCCATTTTCCGCTTACAAATACTTACAAATTGTCAATGAAGAACATGCATATGTATTATGTAATATGAACAATCTCTCCTATGTTGTTTCCTTGATACTTTGATAGTACTATTTCAATGACTATAATTTCCAAAGATCAAATAACGTGCACAATGCCACAATGTGCAATGCATGTGACAATCCATGTCAAACTCCAGCGTTTGCGCCTCCGCCATCACCACCGCCTCCTCCGTCTCCGGTCCTCCCAACATTATGCCCTCCACCACCACTCCCACCATCTGATGCTTACTATGTGCCAGCATTTAAATATTATTCTCCTCCGACGCCAGCAACCGATGGTGGTGGTGGTTCACATGGCGGAGGCATGGGTGGTTTCGATGGCGGAAATGATGGTGGTTTTGGTACACCATCCCTTTCTAATCCCAATGTGCCTTACTTTCCTTACTACTATTATAACAATTATAACAATAATAATAATCCACCCCCACCTCCATCTAGTAAACACTCAAGCTCATCAAACTCTTTGGAAGTGTACTTTTCTACAATTGGCCTTTTTAATTTTTTTATACTCTTGAGTTGACTTTTTATACTGAGTCTAATATAATTAAGCTACAAATCCTCTCTTACAAATTTTATTTTTAATTTTTTTTAGCTCAAATAGTGGGTCTTAACGTCTTATGCCTAAAAGTTAACAGAAGCTCATCAATTTTTTTTTTAATTTGATAATAAATTGAAGGAGGCTATATGCTCAGGTAAATCATCAAATAATCTATGGTTTACTTATGTATCAACAAGTCTTCCTAGTGACGGATATAACTTTTAACGGGTCAAATATCTTCTACTTGGTAGATATGACAAGCCTATAAAATCACAAATACATTGTCTTTTACTATCCATGTGTTATTCTTTTACCGGTCATAAACTTGTGACGGATATACTGTCACAAATGAGAATTTGTGATCATAGTATTTTCTATAATTTCGCATGTAATTTCATGTTAGTTACCAGCTTACCATGAGCTTAATTTTATAAATTAGGTGGTACATTGTTCATCACTTCAATTTTTTTAAGTGGTTCATTCATTATTTCATTTCCATTTTTTTAAATCAGAGTATTATGTCGCGGTAAAAATCGAACCCTTAACCTCACTAGCTTAATTTTCCACATCATATTTTCAAGCTAATACACTTTAAGCTACAAAGTACACCAATGTTAAGAAAACGCTCGGTAAACAAATGACCGGGACGGAGGGAGTATAAAACAAAAAATAATATTGAAGCATGACTTCAACAAGTTTGGCAATTCCTTCTTATCAATGTTTTGGGTGAAAATTACGATTTTTGATGTAACAAGATGAAGGCTTTGTTAACCGCTCTATATTACACCATCCAAAACATAAGTAAAGATTTTGAAAATTTGAAAATGAAATTAGAAGAATCAATGAAAGAGTATACCTCTCAAATTATTGATAGATTAAACCATATGAAAATTTATGGGGATGATATTTTCGATAAGTGGATAATTAATAAAACTATTTGTAGCCTTGGCAACAAATTTAATATTATTGTTGGTGTTATAGAAGAGTCAAAAGATATTGATACATATCATACATTGTCTCACAAGAACTATTTGGGTTTTACAAGCCCATGAGCCAAAGGTCTCCGATAGAAAGGAAAGTTTGTTGGAATGAGCTTTTCAAGAAATTAAAAACATAAGCAATGGTTCCAAAATTGCAAAATCAGAAAAATAAACCATTGTTCAAATACAGGCCGGCCGAGTACTAGTGGTACCGAAAGGAAAGGAAGATTTCCAACCTGTGGAATCTTCAAAAGACGAGTTTATATCTAGAGAGAGAAAAAAATGTTGTCAGTTTCATTTACTTAATTTTTAACATTTATTGAATAAATTTATGTCAGTAAAAATTTATGTAAAACGAGTTTATCTCTTCGAATCTTGAACGTAGAGGTGGCATATCGGGCCTTCAGACCGTGCTTTGTGCCATCTCTATAATCTGGCCCATCCCAGACACATGTATTGAGCCGGTCGTACGTGTCGCGCCAATTTCCGCTCCCCCCAGCCCAAGGCACGCGGGTCAATGGGCTCGTGCTTTGCTTCATGCCCTAGTCATCCCGGCCCGTTAGTGACTCATTCGTACCTGCCCATTGTTGACCCATTCGTGCCGGCCTCTTGCTAACTCATTCTTTGTGATTTTTTAAGTATTAAAATTTAATAGTGTTATAAATTTTAAAAGAAAAGTAAAGTAGTAAATTGTATTTACTTATTTATGTAAATAAATGCAATAACAAATAAGGAAAAAAACAAAAAAAAAACAATATAACAAAAAAGTAATGTTAGGAAATGCAAACAAAACTTTCGAATTTCGGAAATGAGAATTGAACAATTAAAGGCTTGCTTGATCACTTGAACAAAATCCGATTGATTAATTAACTAATTGTATTTTATATAATACATTTATACATGTGTATATTATAATGAGATGTAAGAATGTAATTGTAAGATATTTTGAAGAAATTGGATTGAATTGTGAATAACATGAATAAAAATGGAATTTACATACGGAATTTACATTTATACATTTATACGTGCTTTTTCAAATACGGAATTTACTCTTTCACATACGGCTTTTACAATTATACCCTTGTCATTTCCTTATCCTCATCCATTGTTTTTTCTTTCTCTCTTCCCTCCTCTACCTTCACCACCAACACCACCTCCCTTCCACCACTCCGGCCAGGCGTCCCAGCTAGGGGTGGGCAAAATCCGGTCCGAACCGGAAAAATGGACCGGTCCGGACCGGAATCGACTGGACCGGAACCGGAAAAAAAAAATCCGGTCCGGTCTCCGGTCCATCATTTTTTAAGATTCCGGTTTCCGGTCCGGTCTCGGACCGGTATTTTCCGGTCCGGACCGGATTGGACCGGAAAGACCGGAATTATTAATATTTGATTTTTTTTCTATAAATTTTATTTTATTCCGGTCCATTGGACCGGAATTTTTGGACCGGAATTAGAAAAAAGTGGGCATATAGTCTAAATTCCGGTCCAACCGGTCCGGTCCGGTCTTGGACCGGAATTTTTCCGGTCCGGTCCCGGACCGGAATTTTTTTAATCTGGTCCGGTCCCGGTCCCGATTTTTTATCAATTCCGGTTCCGGTCCAAACCGGTTCCGGTCCGGTCCGGTCCGATTTTGGACCGGTGCCCACCCCTAGTCCCAACGACATATCTCTGGTAGGACTCCGTCATTCCTTCCACCAACAAATTAATATGGTAAATTAAAAAAAATTAAATATTAAAATTTAATGAATGAAAATTAATTAAAAACTAAGATAAACTATTATGAAAAACAAAAAAAATTAACATTTTTTTAAAAAAAAAAGAACATACTATTAGTTATTTAAAAAAGGGCGATTTGTATACTACTACCTATTAAAGTCCGAAATTCGTAAAATACTACCTAATATGTCTATTTCTGCAAAATACAACTAACAAGAGCACAACTTAATAGACTTTACTACCTAATAGACGGAAATAGGTTGTTTCTTACCCAAAACTCACCTGAACATGTCAAATTACCAAATTACCATAATTTAACACTCCATCACTCTACCTCCCTCATTAACCTAATTACTGCCTCCCTCCACTAAATTCCTAAATTCCTCCCTCACTCTACCAAATTACCCTAAATTCCTCCAGTAAAACTGTAAACTTTAATTGTCATCACCATTGTCATCACTCCCCCACAAAACTCATCAAAAACCATAACTTCCACCATTGTCATCACCGTGGATCATCGCTCCGTTTGATATTCAGGCAAGCTTATTCCATTTTTGATTGTTTATGTTGTTATTTTTTATAATTCAACCTTAAGACGACAATGATAGACGACAATGATAAATTAAATGTCTTTTAATTTATAATTCAAGCTTCTTCCATTTTTGATTGTTTATTATTCGTAATATTTTATAATTCAAGCTTTTTAATGGTTGTTAGTTTCATTGTTTAATGTTGATTACATTTGTCTACTGTTTAAATGTAGGATGTCATACATACCTCGTTCACTTTGTATGAGGTATTACCATGGTGGTAATTTTCAGTATAAGAAGGGTAAGACTGAATATGTTGGTGGGGGGTTGTTGTTAGATCCTGGGTTGTCTTTGGGTGATATTAATTTTGTTTCTATAATGGAGAAGGCTAGAACATTAGTGAAAACAGACTTGTTTGAGGTTTGGTATAGAATGCGTGGAAGGAACTTGAATAATGGTAGAAGAAGGCTTTTAGATGAGAGGGATATAGCTTT
Organism: Heliosperma pusillum; assembly: GCA_022085475.1. Classification (NCBI taxonomy): domain Eukaryota; kingdom Viridiplantae; phylum Streptophyta; class Magnoliopsida; order Caryophyllales; family Caryophyllaceae; genus Heliosperma; species Heliosperma pusillum. The sequence goes on from JAIUZE010070199.1 coordinate 59,351, forward strand.
GTTGTTGGAAACTGTAGATGTGTTTAATATTGTGAGTGTATGGATCATTGCTTTAGATAAAAGCAAAAAAACACCTGAAAAAGTGCCAACTATGTCCCCAAGGACAAAGAATCTTATGCTGAGACAGTTCTTAGCTGAAGAAGAAGTGGTCCCAAAGTCCTTGAATAAACAAAAGTCCACCATAAATGAATCATCTACCCCATTAAGAAGGAGCCCTAGAGGACACGTCCCACCAAAAAACTCTCATCCTAGAAACTCTTCCCTTAATTTATTCACCACAGAACCCACACCACTTCAAATAATACCAAATCAGGATGTTAGAAGAGTGTCTAAATTGAATGTTAGAAGAAGGCTTAACATACTTCCTGAGGATGAAGAGGTTGTTGATGACTACTCCTCATGTTCAGACCATAGTGATGTGGATTTAAATTTTGAAGAGATTGAAGAAGATAGGGTTGTAGCTGAAGATTTGTTTCAGGATAATAATCATTCAGAGATACTTGAGTTAGTAAGAAACAACTTAGAGGGTGTTAGATCTAGGGAAGATCTGGTGCTTCAGGATACACCAAATACTGAAGATCCTTCTACTACTCCTTCTACTACTGCTGCCCCTAATAGCAAAAGTAGAGGGTTGTTTGGAGTAGATAATCTGGTTGTTAGTTTAGGGGATGAAAGTGAGGGGGAGTCAGATGATTTGAAGTGTTTGCAAGGTTCTGGTGATGAAGCAGATCCAAACCCCTTATTTGACCCAGAAGTTGATTTCAAAGGGAAAATCTGTCTAAAATTAGGTTTGAGGTTCCCAACAGTTGAGGATCTTAGGTTAGCACTAAAACAACATGCTATTGAAAATGGGTATGATTTCTATTATTTACATAATGGTAGAAAGAAACTGTCAGTTTATTGTGTGAATAAGTGTGACTGTGAGTGGGACAGTGTAAGGTCAAAAGTGAAGGCTTGCACTTGCAATAACCCTTACAAGTGTTTGTTCAGAGTTTGTGCTGCTATTACTCATTCAGAGGATTTCATTCAAATAAAGGGGATGGAATTGGAACATAGTTGTGCTTTTAGTACATATACAAGGCAAGTTACCTCTGAGTTCTTAGCTAATAAGTACTTGGAGGATTGGAGGATTACACCATCATGGAAACTGAAGGAATTTAAGGCACAAGTGTATAAGGATTTGTTAGTGGAAGTTGGTTATCACAAGTTGTGGAGGGCTAGAGCTAGGGCAAAGCTCATTATTCATGGTAATGGTGCACATGAATATAGAAGACTGTATGATTATGCAAATGTTGTTAAGAAATATAACCCTGGATCAAGCACATATGTCATTTGTCAAAATGTGGACAGACCTATTCCTATCTTTCAAAGGATGTATATTTGTCTAGAGGCATGTAAGCAAGGTTTTGTTAGAGGTTGCAGGCCACTAATTGGGGTGGATGGATGCCATCTAAAAGGACCCTACCCTGGCATGTGCTTAGTAGCTGTTGCAAAAGATGGTAACAACAATATCTTCCCCATAGCATGGGTTGTGGTTGAGGTAGAGAACACTGAAACATGGAGATGGTTTTTAGTTCTTCTAATGAATGATGTGGGAAGGGGAAATGAAGAAGGGAATGGCCTCACTTTCATGTATGACAGGCAGAAGGTAACCTTAACTGTTTCCTTATTTTCTTGTTTACATTAGTTTTACTTTACACTACTATAAACTTGCAATCTAATGTGATGAGTCTGATTGAACAGGGTTTAATTGAAGCCTTCTCTAGTGTCACTCCTAAAGTAGACAATAAATTTTGTGTTAGGCATATTTGGGCAAATTTCAAATTGCATTTCTCTGGCATGGCATTCAGGGACCTATTTTGGAAAGCAGCTAAGTCAACAACAAAGGTAAATTTTCCCATTTTGCATTACTTACCTAGCAGCTAAGTCAAGGATAGTTTCTGATGTGGTGTTTTATTATTATTCAGAATGAATTCCTTTCACACTTAGAGGCCATAAAGACCTTGAAACCTGAGGCACATTCTTACTTAGCTGCCATACCACCTCAAAGTTGGTCAAGGTATGCCTTCTCATCCACTGCCAGGTCCAACATGTTGTTAAACAACTTGTGTGAGACCTTCAACTCTGTTATTAAGGAAGCAAGGGATAAACCAATTCTCACCCAAATGGAGTGGATGAGAAGGTATGTTATGCAGAGGAATTGTAAGAAAAGGGAAGGAGCTTTGTCTTATGGTGGAGTTAATATGCCTTATGTGCACAAGTACTTCAAATGGGCACATAATGAATCCAGATATTGTTTGTGCTTTGGTGCAATTGTGGATAAATGGGAAGTTGAATATAATTCAGACAGACATGATGTCAACTTGAAGGAGAGGACTTGTTCTTGTAACCATTGGCAATTAATTGGTATTCCTTGTGTTCATGCTTATGCTTGCATACTGAAGCAGAGAGGGAACCCTCATGACTATGTGGATGCATACTACTCAAAGTCTGTATATCAGTTGGCATATGAGCCCATAATTTCTCCTATGCCAGGACCCAAACAATGGGAAACTACTGATAATCCACAACCAGATCCACCACCATTTAGAAGGCTACCTGGAAGACCTTCTGAAAAGAAAAGGAGAAAGGAGCCAGATGAAGGAAAGGGTAAAAAGAGAACTTATGTTAAGAGAGTTAAGAGACCTAACAAGTGTGGTCATTGTGGACAGTTAGGGCACAATAAAAGCACTTGTAAGAATCCTCCTGCTCCTATACAAGAGAAAGATAAAGGTGGAAGGCCTAAGTCAAACTCGCCATGGGCAGTGAATGGCAGGGAGAAGAGGGAGAAAAGAATGGCACAAGCAGCTCATCAAGCAGCACAAGCATCACAAGCAGCTAATCAAACAACTGAAGCCTCATGTAGCAGTGCTCCTCAAACCCAGCAAAGTCAGGTTGATTGACACTCAGAAATATGACATTCCTTGTTGCTTTAGTACTGCTTTTGTTAAGATTTTGTAATATAAGTTGAAACTTTATTTTGGGAAGATAACAGTTGAAGCTTTAGTGCTCCTCAAACTTTATTTTGTTAAGATTTTGTAATAGAAGTTGAAGCTTTAGTACTGCATCTTTGGCCTATTTTGTAATGAATATTATGTATCTTTGGCTATGAAATCAATATTAAGGCATATTTGGCTATGAACAAAATTTGAAGAAAAGATAACACAACATAATTGAGCCAATCATTCATTTCATTGCTTGATATGAAGTTCATACATTAACCCATTTCATTGTTTGACATGAAATACAGACATTAAGTCATTAGTACATAAATGCAAAGAACAATTGAAACTAAAACAACTAACATTGCCATTACAAATGGCTGACATTTTTTCATCCTCTTCTCCATTACATATGCCATAGCTTCTTCCTCTTTAATTGAAAGTCTTGCTCTTAGTTGTTTGTTCTTCAAAATGAACTCATTAATCACATCTCTCTGCCATGGTGTTTGTCCATTGTCGTACCAGTTGAAATATGAACAACTGCGCCTACCAGTTGAACGGTCATAGTCCTTACATGCCATAAACCTTCTCCCTGGATTTTGTGTGGTCCACGCCTTCACCAAAGCAACATTGTTACCACAGTGACATGTCAAAGAAGTTGAGCTTTGTGAGTGGGAGTATCTGGAAGACATCACTACCCAGATCTACAACAACAATTTAGAGGCAGAAAAATAGAGAGAAGATGAGAAAAGAAGAGAAAAGAGATTGAGACAGAGAGAAGAAAGAGCCCGGGGAAAAAGCAGGAAAGAGCAGGAAAGAGAAGAAAGAGTCAGAAAGAGAAGAGAATAGAGGAGAAGAGGAATAAATAAATAAAAAATTAATTGGGTGTTTACAAAATTAGAGTATAAAATGGAGGGAGAGTGATTGTGTGAGGTAAAACAAATAGAAAGGGTAGTATAGGTATAATTTGGGTGTTTACAAAATAAATAAAAAAAAGATAAATCCTATCTAAGGTGGTTCTAGGGCGATTTCTGGTGTTTTCCGTCAATGAGGTATCAAATTGCAATTATTTATAACTTAATAGGTAGTAGTATGTAAAGTTAGGTATATTATGTAGTAATTTACAAAATACTGAACATAATAGGTAGTAATTTGTCATTTATCCTTTAAAAAATAATAAACCAATTAATGAATAAAAAAAAACATGACTACCCACTACCCAGTACCCCCGTCCCCACCACCACCACACTACCACCAGGGGCAACACCCTTTAACCCACCACCAGTCGTCGCCCTCACTCCCCCTCCGTCCCTCAACCACCACAGGCTACATCCATTCGCTCAACCACCGTCGCACCAGCCGTCGATCTCCACCACAACCATTCACGCCACCCTCCATCTACTACGACCAGCAATAAGACCACCACTACGACGACCACTGTATTGTCGTCGACCACCATGGCCACCACCCATAAACCTTTAACCACCATCCATTAACCATAAACACAATCCCATAAACCTGAAACTTTTTTTTAAAGTATTCATAATTGCTAAAATTAAATTAAATTTATTAATTGGAGAATTATAATCTATTGTTCATGTATTAGATATGATTTTAGGCTAGATGTATATAAGAATTAATTTGATCAAGTGTAGGGGGAAACCTTGAATGTTAATATGTTTAGGGAAACGAGAGATTTTTGTTAGAAAAAGGGTAGTATATGGAAATATTATGAAAAAATGTATGTGAAAGAGTAAATTCCGTATGTGAAAGAGTAATTGCGAATAAAAATGGATGAATTTTATAGCATTAAAAAACTAAAAAAATCATTAGACTAAAAAATCACGGCCGAAGCCCGATTTTAGCGTACTCGTTCTTGGACCGTGCCGGCCCAGGATAAGCCACGGACCCGTCCTGGGTTCGGGCCACCTGTCGTGTCTGGCCCCAAACCGCCAACTCTACTTGAATGAGAGGCAGTAGCAATTAAGTGTTTTGACTACACATGTCAATGGGTCAGTGTATTGCGTTTGGTGAATAAATATTTGGGAAATTTTATTTAATGCATGGTGAACCAGTTAGAAACTTGAAGGTTCTGATAGAACCATGAGGAACGACAGATCATGTGCTTATGGTGGGCACACTACCGTAACTCTCGGGCGTCTATATGGCGCCGTCTTAAGTAGGAATAAGTGAATAACGCAAATATGAGCATCACTTTTGCATTTACTCCCTCATATTTTTGTATGATCTTTCACATTTGGTTTGAAAAAATATTTAGTAATATGGTGATATATAAATGTAAATAAAAGTAGGAGAGTGAATGTGGGGTCACAAGTTATTATAACCACAAATAATAGATAAATAAGGAAAGTGGAAGATTATTGTGGATTTGTCGTTTTAGGAAATGTGGAAAATCTTAGAGAATTGGAGGAAATACTAAATATCGAACTACACTCTTGATTAGGTTCACATAGAGATTTGCGATTCACAGTTTAAGATGAAAAACTTAAAATGAGTCAAATTGTATAAATCAGACAATAGCACAATGTCTATAAAAAAATGTGCCCTATTGTTTTAATCTTATTATCGAATATAACTATCTTAGAAGAGACTAATTATTTGCAATAAAGGATAAATACACTAAAGCATAATAGAAAATTAAATATAGGAATAAATATAACATTGTTAATATATACATGATCTCAACTTTTTTTAGTAGATCAATTGTTTTCGTTACTAGTATAGATTCCGTGCTAAAGCACGGTATTTTTGAGATTTTTTATTTGTATGAGGGATTTTCGTTTACATTATTTGCATAAAATGTTTGTACTTTATTTTTTATGTTATATAATATTAAATATATTATTTTATGAAACGCAAGTAACTAAACTTTATAAAATCTTGAACCATTGTAATTACAAAAATTCTCATTTAAGTCGAGTCGACTCGTCTTAAGTTTAAGAAATGTCAAATAGTAAAATAAGATAAAAGAAAAGTTCCTAGATATTAGCAAAATAATTATGTTATATAAGCAAGTTGTTTAGTACATGACCCGTTTTACTCTTAGAAAAGTTCTTAGATATTAGCAAGATAGTCAGATAACAACATATTGGACTCGATTAAATATCATATTCATAACTGATACGAATTTAGCAGCGGAAATCGAATTAATGAGAGATAGAGCGGACTGAATGTACTAGGTACGGGCAGCCTTTGATTGATTGGGATAGAACCTTGTTGAATAAGACCTATTACTCAACTAAGGAGGGTGAGATCAAGACCTATTGATCAACAACCCGAGAATCGATTGAAAAACGCAGTTCAAACGAACAAGTTTTGTTCTCTAAGGAAGAAAACCATTTTATAACACAAGTTTGTTTTTAAATTTCTGGATGATTGAATTACAAACTAATGATAGCTATAAATAGCTCCTAATGGCAGCCGTTTTGGCAACCCAAAGGACAACTATTGAGCCTTAAACTAGCTAATTAAAACTAATAAACTCAACCATTCAAAGCTCCTAATTGCAGTAATAAACATGAATAATTAAGAGGTAAACTAAATAGGGTATTAACACCCCTTTATAAAGGAAATTAAAGACAATAATTAAGTCTCGGAAATGCTTGACTTAGTCGGATGCTATCTCATTTCGCATCATCCTCTCCCTCTTCAGAAGGAATTGTCCTCAATTCTTGATGTCTTAACCTTCCAGGATCAAATACCAACCTTACAAGTGATGCGAAATCGATGACAATCATTAGTGGTAATACACTTGATTTCCATTCCCTCTTGTACCATCTCAACTTGCTTCCATCCTGCCACCCATCTTGAACGAGATTATCAAAATCGTCTCTCAGTTTTCTTAAACAACCGTAACATGTGTCACCTATAATCTTGTCAAACGAAACTTGATCTCGCTCCTTCTCTTCAAAATTGACCATATAAAAGTCTATGGATCGTGCAACTTCATAATCAAGGTTATCACATGTTTCCTCTTCAAGATAATCGTCAAAAATAGGAGACAATAACGGATCATACTTCACCTTCTCTTCGTAAATCCCTACAATTGAGAAAACTTCCAACATGTCTTTTTTTTTCGGATGAACAGTACACGACTTGAACAGTACCGTTTTTTTTTTTTTTTACCTTCGCGCTTTGAATAACAATTGATTAGAATCGTGCTCATGAGATAAGTAATTAAAACCGATTAACCCTCAAACTACCTCGCTTGAGTTTAACCCTTTAACCTCCAATCGCAATCAGAAATTCAACTAAAAGTTGGCTTCGACACACCTAGGACCGTCTCGATTTAGGGAAATCAAGAGCCTAGGCTCTGATACCACTTATGATACGAATTTAGCATCGGAAATTGAATTAATGAGAGATAGAGCGGACTGAACGTACTAGGTACGGGCAACCTTTGATTGATTGGGATAGAACCTTGTTGAATAAGACCTATTACTCAACTAAGGAGGGTGAGATCAAGACCTATTGATCAACAACCCGAAAATCGATTGAAAAACGCGTTTCAAACGAACAAGTTTTGTTCTCTAAGGAAGAAAACCATTTGATAACACAAGTTTGTTTTTAAATTTCTGGATGATTGAATTACAAACTAATGATAGCTATAAATAGCTCCTAATGGCAGCCGTTTTGGCATTCCAAAGGACAACTATTGAGCCTTAAACTAGCTAATTAAAACTAATAAACTCAGCGATTCAAAGCTTCTAATTGCAGTAATAAACATGAATTAAGAGGTAGACTAAATAGGGTATCAACACCCCTTTATTAAAGGAAATTAAAGACAATAATTAAGTCTCGGAAATGCTTGACTTAGTCGGATGCTATCTCATTTCGCATCAATAACTACCGAAATTATTAATATAAATATATGAAATTATATGAGATTTTATATGTTTTTTTTGTAAATATGGACAAAATTTACAGTTATTTTAAGTAGAGGTAATAATTAAGCAAGTTTAGCAAATATTGTAATATTTCAGCAATGATTTATAATTTGTGTGGGCCCTGATTGACATAATGAGAAATTATGCAAAGTTAACAAAAAAAGTGGGTCAAACTGATAATTGAGCATTTGAGCGGGAAAACTATTAAAGTGGCTTAATCTTGTAATAGTAGGGGGATAGCTAAGAGCGTGGATTTAAGAATCTAGAGGAGAGGGAATAAATAGGTGTCCTTTATAATTTTTTTTTTTAAAACCGTCCTTTATAATTTTGTTACTTCTTCTATATTGTTTAAAGTATGTTAAATGTGAAATATGATGCCTAAATAAGAGTAATCCACTTTTGGATTGATGATTAAAATAAACTAGAATAATTGGAACCCCCAATTGCCAAAACTGTTATTTGATTTGACTGATGTATAAGTAAATGAATGATAAACATAGAGATAACAGTTTAAAAAGACTATAACGTGTTCGACTTTGCAAGATGAGATGAAGGCAACAGTAAGAAATTGACCGTATTTATGACTCTAACTATAACCGTGAAATGCGATTACAAAAGAAAGGATTGCAAAGGAAATAAAAGCAAAATAAAATAATAATTAACACAATTATTTGAATTGGTTCGGCCTATACTTTATAGGCTACATCGATCTAATGAGTATCGTATTGCTATGAATGTAAATATGTTATCTACTTCGATTACATAGAAAATATAATAGCTAACAACGTACTCCATTTGTTCTTGGAGACTTGAAACTACTTCGTTTCAAGCTCTACTCTCTAAATCTCAAAAGTTACTAGATCGTCTCCTCTATTTTCACGGGTGAACTAGTGAAGTAAAAGTTAAGATCAACTAATGAAATAAAAGAACAATAGGCAAAGCAACAGTAAGTTAAACTAATCACCGTGAGACTGAAAACTTTTGCAAAATATTAGGAGATGAAAATGCTTTTTGAGAATCTTTTGTGAAAATGAGATATTTTGATGCTCAACACGGTTTAAGACGGCTCGAGATTTAAGGTGAGGGTTTGATCCTTTAAAAATTCTTCCGTCCTCCGAGAGGACAATAAATGCATCATCCATAACCAATAAGAACTCTCATTTCCATTTAAATGTTATAAATATAAAGGAAAATATAAGGAAAATTTTAGAAATAGAAGTTCTTATTGGTTAGGGAGGACGGAAGTATTTTTCTTGATCATTAGTTTGATCCTTTTATATAGAGAAGAGAAGTAACGCTAATAAGATTAATGAATTCATTTTTCACAAGCCAATGCTTCTTTTGAGAAAACCAATATTACATCAAATAGATTGGAGGCCAAAACTCACAAATCACAATAATTGGTTTTCTCTCTTTTGATTAATGTACAGGTTTAAGAGGGTGAAGAACAAAAAGAATGAGTAAAAAAACTGGGCAATGCACAGAAAAAAAAAAAGGAATTAAACAAAAGTTGTTTTTAGTCAACAGAAGTCGAGTTTCCATAGATTCGGAAATACATTAATTAAATTAAATCCCCTCATGCTACTTTTGGATTTTTGGACTAAGAGATTTTCTTAATTAAATGATTTAAATAAAAAAAAGTTCTGAAAGTTACTTTTAGCAAAGTGAGTTTGTATTGAGAGCATTGTACATACTAGTTTTAACCCGTGCAAAAAAAATGCATGGATTTGTTATTGATATTTTGAAGGAAAAAGTAAATATATAAATATTATATATTTGTATTTATATCATATAGTCAGCGAAATTATAATGAATTATTCAATTTAGAGTTTATAAAGTGTCATTAATTTAACAATTTAGATGTATATGTGATTGATTATTATTTTTATATGAAAATATATTTAACTATTGCACGACAAAACTAAAATGTTAATCATAAAAAACACATATCAATAACAATGTATACAGTTTACTATTGAAAACACTTCCAAAAAATGAAATACTTTGTTTAGATGGTGGGGTCATGAGTCATAAAATCAAGGAACCGATGAAAATTCTTTAAAATGTTGTGCTTTTATAAATAGAGGCTCCGTGATACTAGTGAATGTTAATATTTGTGTCAACATTGCAATTTTCTACCAGGTGACTTAAAGGATGAAGTCTACACGAAGGTACCTTCCAGTTTTCAAAACTCCGATTCGAAAGTAGTTTGCAAATTAAATAAATCTCTTTACAGCCTAAAACAAGCTCATTGTTGCTAGAGGCATTAAAAAGGTATGAGTTTGTCCAATCCTACATTGACTATTATCTTTTCACATACGTAAAGGTGAAGTGAGCCTTAATGTACTTATTTACGTAGACGGCTTAATTATCGCCGGACATGACCTTAGTGCTCTTAATATTTTCAAAGCTCACCTTGATGACTGTTTCCATATGAAGAATTAGGGGTTATTTAAATATTTTTTTGGAATAGAGGTAGCTCGAAGTTATAATGAATTTTATTTTTGTCAAATAAAGTAAGCCTTTGAAATTAAGATGAGACAGGTTTGTTAGGGACTAAGCCTTGTGATTCACCGATGGGACAACACCATAATTTAGGCATAGCAAACGATCCCCTGCTTGAAGACCCGGAGCATTATAGACGTCTTATGGGACTACTCATATATCTTTCTGTTATAAGGCCAGACCACCCATGCTCGGTACACGTCTTATCTCAATTCAATTAATGCAACAACCAAGAACTGAACATTGGGAAGTTGCTTTGCGCGTTGTGCGATATCTAAAAAAAGAGTCGAGGCCAAGGAATTCTTCTTGGTTCTAATAGTGACATGATCTTTGAAGAGTGGTGTGACTCCGATTAGACCATTTGTCCCAGTATAAGGCGATCTTTGACAGGTTGGCTTGTGTTTCTCGGTCAATCACTTGTGTTACGGCGTACTCAAAAATAGCCCACGGTTTTTCAATCTTTAGTAGAAGTAGAATATCGTTCCATAGCTGCAATTACATATGAATTGAAATGGCTTAAACAACTCCTTGGTGATTTGGGAGTGTCACATCAAAGACTGATGCATCGATATGGTAACAGTCAATCTACCTTATACATCGCCCAAAATCCAGTATTTTATGAGCGGACCATTCAAACGTAACATTTTAGTAGTTTGAAAACTATTGATCAAACTTGAGTAACAGTGAGGATCGTGGTTGTTAGTAACATGTTGCATGTCAAATGTTTCCTTACCTCTTAAAACACAATTATTATGATTTCTAAGAAAGACTTCTTTATCTTCGAATGTTTTGTTGGAATGGTGCTAAAATATATATTATTTCTCGTTTTAGGTTGTTAAGTAAACTATTTCTCATTTAGGGGTCCACGTAGCAATGTTTTTGTACGAACCTAAGGAGTTTAAAGCCGCCATGCCAATGACGGCTTTAAGATAGAGCCGCCATGCCCAATGGCGGCTTTGTTGTATAATATTTTTCATTCACATGTACATAATATGCCTATAATGAACTCAAAAGCCGCCATTGGGCATGACGGCTTTATCCTAAAAAAAATTAAACCCAAAAACCGCCATACGAAATGGCGACTCTAGGCCCCTTAGATTCGTGCAAAATCCATGCCTACGTGGACCCTTAAATGAGAAATAATTTGCTTTCAAACCTATAATGAGAATTAATTATTTTTATAGCACCATTTTAACAAAAAATTATTTATCTTCCCTCTTTCAATTTCAGTGTCATCAATAAGAATACCTACAATCGAATCATGCTAGAAAATGCCTGACATGTATTTTAATTAAAGATAAACAAATAGCTGACATAGTTTAATAATTAATAAAATAAAACCATCTGTCGGTACATATGACGGGTAGTTTTATCGTAAACAAATAACTATACCTGTCAAACAGGACATGCAGGTCTGGTCACGGGTCGTTTTGAATACGAGTCGGGTCGTACAAGTCTCGGCTCGGGTTATGGTCAGAACACAGTTCATGAAAAAATTTATTACGTCTTTTATTTTATTACTTTTTTGTCAAAAAAAATCATACATATGTTTTAAACTTAAATCATATTCAATATTAATTATATGATTATATTCAATATTTATCTTACTTAATATATATAAGATATTAATTGAAACAAAACTACTTTAATAATTATTTTATTATTTAAGGATATAAAAGTAATATAAAAATTGATTTTTAAATTAATTTTTTAATTTAAAATATTAAAATAATTAATTTTATTTACATATTTTTACATATAATATAACAAAATATTAATATTCTAATGATATCTTGATTTATCTGTGACTGTGACCCATCGGGTCGAACGGGTTTGGTTAACGGGTCATTTCGAGTTGTGGTTCAAGATTTTACGGGTCTTTGAACCTATAAAGGGGGTCGGATTGGGTCGGGTTTACAGGCGGAGTCATGTTTTGACAGGTCTACAAATAACTGAGATGAGTTTTTTTTAAATTATAATCATACATCCCTCCCTCCCATTTGTCTTAACTTTAAATTATCTATGACTGGTTAACAGGTATTTTAATCGAACATAAATAAATAGTCGATACATTTACGTTTACGTATTATAATTATACTCATAGTTAAAAGTAAAACCATTTACCCTACTTATAACGGTTATATTTATCGTAAACAAACAACTGAGACGATTTAATAAAAATAAAACCTTCTAGCACGCCTAGGATCAACAAGAGCAAGTTCAACAAGTTTATCAGAAGCCACAGTCGTCATGAGTCCATCCACCACCACATCCCCCCCTTATCCTCTGCACTCCATCGAACCCGTTCCCTGATGCACACTCCCCTCTCCTACACCACCGTCGTTCCCGGTGAATGACGGTCCGTCAAAGAAAGTGGTTTCGACGCAGAGGCTCCAGAGGTGCAACGCAATATGCGGCGGCGGAGAGCTGGGAGAGGAGGCGGAGCCGTCAGATTCCGGCGACATGATGTCCAGTGCAAAGAAATTGAATTTTTTTTGTCGAAGACGAAATCGTTGTCTTCGTCGTATGAAAGTGTCTCCGACTGTACTCGGCGATAACTCGGTGTTGTTGGCTGAGCCGACTCGACGGTACCTCGGTGGTTAGTTAGGGTGGTGTTCATGTTTGCTGAGAGTAGTTGGACAGGTTGTTTGTGTTACAGTGGGTGTAATAGTGGTGACTAGCACGTGTGTATATATATGGCCGTGATTCTAGCGGTATGTCCCGCTTTACACAGAAAAAAAAATACTCGGATATATTGTAAAACTGGTTTAACCGTACCTGCAATTCTTGCTTAAGACGGGCAATATCCGTCTTAAGTTTAGGACGGGTTAAATACTACCACATCACCACATGGTAGTAATAAAGACAAAACTTTTGGTATTTTCAAGGTAACGCGATGGTTGATTTGATATGTATTTGACCCGTCTTAAGCTTAAAACGGATAGGGCATGTCTTAGAAAAGAATTTAAGCATTTTGTTTTTGTTAGCTAGTCCAAATTAATATTCAGGTCCGGTCTCTAGTCCACCATTTTGTCTTATTTTGGTTAAAATGGGTAATTAATCTAAAAATAAGTTTATATTATCCATTGACTAGGCTAATTCACGTGTCGTTAATTCCGTTAATTAGCTATGGTCAAATAACAATTTATATCTCCTAAACAAACACAAACTATCTTAAATAAAGGTAGTAAATGGTAAGAATAGGGTCGAACCCAAGAGAAAACGGTATTAACTAAATTAACAAATCTAGACTCTTGCTAAAAACCAATTAACAAAACTAATTACTAACTAATTACTCTAATCACTAATTAAGACACTAATTAAGACACAAACATAAATTAATTACAAACTATGATATTAACAATGACAAAAACATGTAGGATAACACATATGGAGAAAGTTTGATTTGAGAAATTCATTAACAAGTCTAAGATAACCAACAAGTACTTCAGATTCAAATATTCAAATATTGAAATATAAAGAAACTAACTTAGTGTAATTTTCCCAAGTTCCCAACAATTAGCAAAGTAAAACCTCTTCCTTTCCTCTTTTCTCTAGTTATCTAATACAAGTTTCTAAGAAATTAGTCAACAAGGATTAAATAAACCAAGAATGACCCTTTACAACTCAATTTACACCCACTAAACACATGAGCCCAAATCAAAGATGCAAGCTTTATGAACAAAACCAAAGAAACATGCTAGAATCATGTAATAAAACACTAAACCATGTTCTAACCACACAATAAACCAAATTCCACTTAATAGATTCCAACTTCAAACCAAAGTTGCAATCTTTCAAGATTGCTTCAACAATATCAAGACAAATTAACCAAAACTATCTAGACAAAGCACTAATTAAACAAACAACTTGCTAAGATGGTTAGTCTCTACAATAATTCATTCAACAATGGAAAATAAACATGAGAAAATGGTATTAACTAAAGAAGAAGAGGTTCAAAGAGTCTTACAATGCTAAAAGAGGAAAACTTGTTCCAATTACACTAAGAAATAGAAGATTAGCTACCCATAATCAAGAATTACAACCCAAATAATAAAGTTCAACTCAAATTACAAGCCAAAATGAAGAACCAAAAAATAAGAGAACTTTGTTGTGGAATGTTATGGAAATTATGAAATGAATGGAATGTATGGAATAATTCCTCTCTCTAAAATCTGGTTCTTTTATACCCTTGGTCCGAAAACCTAGGGCCTTCGAGAAATGGGCCTCAAAATGACAAGACGGAAAATGAAGAAACACGTGTCTCAGGCCAGGACGCTGGCAGCGTCGTGGGATGCCAGCAGCGTTCAGGCGCGCTGGCAGCGTTTCACGCTGCCAGTTTTTACTCTTATTTGCTCGCCTTGACTTTCGTTGACCCCTTTGAATGCTAGTCTTGCCTTGACTTCCATTGACCCTTTGGACTTGCTTTTCTTGCATTGATAATTTGTTCCTAGCCCACTCCAATTATCGAGTTTGGTCTCGAGTCTCGGGTTTGACTTTGACTTTAGTTGACTTCCGGGCTTGACTCTAAAATTTGACTTAAAAATACCAAATAACAACATAACTACAAGAACTAAGGTTAGCATAAAACGATGCTAACGACCCGTAAAAAGTACATTAAACGGACCTAATAAACACTACTAAACACGACACATTTTGGTGTTGTCAAATACCCTCACACTTGGACTTTTAATCGTCCCGAGTAAAACTCGAGATTAGCAAGACAACCACGAGTCCAAACAAAGCATGTGAAGGTAATGACCTCTCTTCCCTCACCACTACCTTCTTATATCTCCCTCAAAACACAACCACCTATTAAAAGAAAATGACTCAAAGTTGTTGTGACACACTCTTCCCTTACCACTTCCTACTTATAACTCACTCAATACAAGACTCGACACACCACCAACTCCGACTCATCCACACATCCTCCCTCCTTATACTCCGAGATGGTAATGGTCACTCTCACCTTATCCCAAGGTAGAAGCAAAGTGACCGACAAGAACTCCTATCAATCTCACAACCACTTATATCGCCCCCTTATCACTTCACCAATGTAAAGCATGGACACTTGGTTGGCCTCAAACTACACAAATTGCACAACCAAGCAACCCACAAAAGAAATCCACCGATTTGGAACCAATTGTGTGACTTAAAGAAAAAAAAAATCCTAAGCTAGCCTCCTTCCAAATTCCTCCTTATTTCTCCCTTCTTTTCCCTCCAAAACTCCTCTTCATCGGAAGTATTTTACTCAATTTATTTTTTCTTTTTCTTTTTCAAATTTTTTTTGTTGAAAATCCCTCATTTTTCCTAAGGTCCCCTCTCGGGTTTTCACCTTAGCTTTTCCTTTCCTCTCATTGGTGGCTCGCAACTCGAATTTTCATTTTGCCCGGAACGCCCTTTCGGGTTTTCATTCCGTCCTCGGCCACCTTCCCAATTTTTGCCTAGGTGCCCACCCTTGTGGGTTTTCACCTAGCCGGGATTTTCAATTTTTTTTTCTTTTTTTTTTTCAAAATAAAACGTTAAAGAATGCATCAAAACAAAACAAATATATACAATCCTCTCCCCCACACTTAGATTATACAATGTCCTCATTGTAGGGGAAAGGGTGGGATGCTTCATCAATTGTTAAAATGAAAAGAACTCGAGGCACCTCCTCGGTTTCTCCTCCTCTCTCTTTCTTCTCTAACTCTTCTCCTCCTCTCTAGGCCTTCATCAAGGGCCTCTTGTGTGTAAGGAGTGGGGTAGCCGGGGTTTTGTTGGATGGTCATGTCGAAACGTGAGCTAGCCAAACCATACACATCCTCTTATGCCACCGCATCTTCATATAAATCTTGAAGGTAGGTGTGGTGGCGCTCATTTTGAGTTTGGAAATGGTTTGTGGCTTGCTCCCTCCAAGCATTTTGTGCCACCCACATGTCATTTTGTTCTTTCCACCTTTGGTTTTGTTGCTCCCTCCAAAGGCGGTCTTCCTCTTGCCGCTCCAACATCCTCCTCCACTCCTCTTGTTGGGCCCTCTCGGCCTCCTCTCTCAACCTCTCCCTTGCCTCCACCACATTGTGCCAATCATCTAAAGATTCAAGCCTACCCCCTTGGGTTTGTTGCCAATTATAAGAGTCGTCCACCCGTCTACTTATGTGCTTGAGGACATCGTTTGTGCTAGCAAAGTATGATGCCATTTGTTGTTGTCATGGCTCCATTGGGGTGCTAGCATGAGTCCCCGCATCATACATTGGGGTGTCGGTGTCTTGGTGGCTTTGGTAAAATGATTGGTAATGGTATGGTGGTGGTTTTTGTTGTTGTTGTTGTTGTTGTGTAAAAGGTGGGTTTTGGAAAGATCCCTGTTCAATTGTGAGGATCTCCCTATCCTCTCTAATTTGCTCACTCCCCTCACCTTGCTCTCACCTTTGCCTCCTTCTTGGCCGCAAGGGCACTTCCTCTTCCTCCGCCTCACTCCCACTCTTCCCCAAACTTTCTTCCCTATGACAAAAGAAATTCTCCGGTTTTGGCCCCCTAGGTAAATGATTGTTTAAAGGGCGAGGCATTTTCATGTAGCTTAGGCCATCACTCCCCAGCCAAAATCCTCTCAAAGGTTCCACTTTGCTAACTTTGAACATGTTCACCTCTTCTAGCCCCAAGTGGTTGTACCTTGTTAATCCCTTACAAGAGTTGACCTCTTGTTCTTCATCAATCCCCCCTTCATAATGTTGAACCAGAAAGGAAATCATCCCCCTAAGGTGGATACTTGTTTTAGTGGATTTTTGGCGGTGCTTAATACAAGCTCTCATGAACAAGTCCGCCCAATCTGGTACGAACAAGTCCGCCCAATCTGGTACCCCCACCCCTCCCGGGAGCATAGTCCACAAACAAAACCGGATTTTCTCCGGTACCTTAGCGGGCTCTCCCGCGGAGTTAAAAATGGTGGTAAGGAACCGGGTAATGAGTCTAAGCACGGGGTGGGTGATGGTGGAGAGTTTGCATCCTTAGATGCAACGTTACATCCCGTAATCTAGTTCCACATGTTGTATATTTCCCCCTTGGGGCATTTTATCTCTTCGGGCTTTTTGGTGATTTTGAGGATTTGGCGAATTTCGGAGATTGGGGCGTTGTGCCAATTTTGGTTGAGGCGGAAACGGTAGCCTTTTTTGTTCCCATCGGGTACGTCCAACTCGGACAAGGTAGCTAGGAACTCGTACGCTAAACTCTTATAGGTGTAATCCCAAGAGTCCGGTTCGAGATAAGCTTCTAGCCCAACTTTAGCTAGCATATCCCTTGCCAAGTCGAGCATTCCCAATGCATGGAGGGTGCTTGGGGAGAAGAATTTTGTGGTTATAAGGGGTTGTTGTCGGGTGTGGTGAGTTTGTCCCAATTTTTTTTGTGTTGAGCACTCAACCTCTCATAGCCCATGAAAACCACCTCAACATCGGTGTCGAGCTCACTTACCGCGGCCCTCTTGTTCTTTCCCTTCCCAAACAATTTGGAGATTTTTGGAGCCATTTCCTGCAACAATTTCAACAATGCAATACTACTACAACAACAAACAAACACTCAAAACAGTTTTTCACTCAAACAAGCAATTCAACAAACACTTGGTGTGCAACAATCTCAACACCTCAAAAGTTTAGTGTTTGTTGAATTCTTATGCCTTACCCAGAAAATTTTTCACCAATCCTAGCTAAACAATCAACAAGAGTAAGAAGAAACTCAAAAGAAGACTAGTTCAAGCCTAATTTTCGAGTAAAATTAATGAACAAAATGGAAAAAGTTAAGTATTAAGCTATACCTTCCCGATTCCACAAAAATTTAGCTCCTTGATGATTAGAATAAGCAAAGAACCCTTCAAAACCCTTTAAAAACCCACTAAAAGCTCCTTAAAATTGAATTTGAAGAAGAGTTTTCTAGGTTTTCTAAAGGAAATTTTCTGAGATTTTAAGTGATTTGGGTTGATTTGGAGGTGTTTGAAAGTAGAATGAAGAATTTGATTGATTGTGATGAAGTTTTGTGAAGATTTGCTGAAGAAAGGTGAAGATCTGAGGGATTGGGGTTGATTTTGGGGGTTTTTATTCGTGAAAGAAGAAGATAAGTGTTTTGAAGAATCGTGCTTGTGAGGATATGAAGAGCTGAAATCAGGTCTAGACACTGGCAGCGCCCAGGGACGATGGCAGCGTCGTGTGAAGCTGGCAGCGTCGTGGGGCGCTGACAGTGTTTTCCACTGCCGGATTTCCTTCAATTTTGCACTTAGCCAAATTTTGGCTAAGCCTTCCAAACACCACTAGACTTCGATTTTCACTCCAATGACCCTTAATAACCTTCAATATCAAAATTTCACCGAGTCTCGCACTTTTTTTACCCGCGGCACGCATCTCGAGGCGGCCGAAAACTTGCAAAATCTTCACAAAATCGTTAGTAACTTCCAAAAATTTTGATTGATGCAAATTCTAATTACTTAAAAACCACTCAAATATTAAAAATTAACAATGAAACTTAAATGAAATATTCACAAGAATAGAATATTTACACGGTTTGTCGTTTATTTAGAGTCGATGGCTCGACTTAGTGGCTCCAAGATTTTTAATCTTTATACACGGGGTCTTCAAGTAAGACCTCTTCTTCCCCCTCTCGGTCACATCCCTTGAAATAATGCTTGAGGCGGTGACCATTCACCTTGAGTAGTTTTCCGTCCCCGGGCCCTTCCACCTCAATTGCTCCATGATTAAACACTTTCTTGACAGTGTAAGGTCCAAACCATCTAGACCTCAACTTACCCGGGAAGAGTTTAAAAACGATTTTGGAAAACAAGAACTTGATCCCCTTCTTTGAAAACCCGACGGTTTATCATACCGTCATGCCATTTCCTTGTTTTCTCCTTGTAAATTGAGGAGTTCTCATATGCATCATGGCGAATTTCCTCAAGTTCTTGCAATTGTAGCTTCCGGTGCATACCGCTCTCATCATGGTTTTGGTTGAAGGATTTGATAGCCCAATAGGCTTTGTGCTCAACCTCCACGGGGAGGTGGCAAGCCTTGCCATATATGAGACGGTACGGTGACATGCCTATGGGGGTCTTAAATGCGGTTCTATATGCCCACAAAGCATCGACTAGCCTCTTGCTCCAATCCTTCCTATTCGGATTCACCGTCTTTTCAAGGATCCCTTTAATCTCACGGTTCGAGAGCTCGGCTTGGCCGTTTGTTTGTGGGTGATAGGTCGTATAAATCTTATGGTTCACCCCATACCTTTTGAGAAAGCTTCCGATAACCTTATTGCAAAAGTGAGTACCTCTATCACTAATTATGGCCCTTGGGAAACCAAAGTGGGAAAATATGTTCTCTTGGATGAAGGTTGCTACCACTCTTGCATCATCGGTGCGGGTGGGAATTGCTTCCACCCATTTGGACACATAGTCCACCGCCAAAAGGATGTATAAGTACCCACAAGAGTTAGGAAAGGGGCCCATAAAGTCGATTCCCCAAACATCAAAGACCTCACAATAGAGGAGGGGTTGTTGTGGCATCTCGTTCCTTCTTGTCAAGTTCCCCATCCTTTGGCATCGGTCACAAGTCTTCACAAATTTATGAGCATCCTTGAAAAGGTTTGGCCAAAAGAAACCGCATTCAAGCACTTTCTTTGTGGCCCAAAGTGCCCTCCACATGCATAGTCATGACAATGATGTAGGATGGATGGAATATCACCCACGGGCACGCATCTTTTTATAATTTGATCTTGGCAAAATTTCCAAAAGTATGGGTCATCCCATATGTAGTACTTTGCATCGGACTTTACCTTGCTCCTTTGATGGAAAGAAAAATGGCTTGGAAACCGCTTTGTTACCAAATAGTTGACCATGGTAGCATACCATGGGTCCTCCACTTGGATAACATATAGGGACTCATGAGGGAGACCTCCTTCAACCTCATCAAGAGGGCATGATGGTCTTCCTTCAAGGTTTAGCCGGCTTAGATGATCCGCCACCACATTCTTCACCCATTTCTTGTCCTTTATCTCTACATCGAATTTACTTAGGATAAGAATCCACCTCAACAACCTTGGTTTCGCATCCTTCTTTGCCACAAGATATCTAATGGCGGCATGATCGGTGTAGATGATCACCTTTGTGCCCAAGAGATAGGATCGAAATTTCTCTAGGGCATATATCACACCAAGGAACTCCTTGTAGAGTAGTTCTTTTGGGCGTCATTCAAGAGTGTAGATGCATATTGAATCACATGGGGTCCCTTGTCACTCTTTTGACCCAAAACCACTCCCAATGCGTAGTCACTTGTATCGGTCATGATTTCAAATGAAAGGTCCCATTGAGGTGCTTGAATAATTGGCGCGGTGACCAATCTTTCCTTCAAATCATCAAAAGCTTTCCTACAAGAGGCATCAAAGACAAACTCCGCTTCTTTGTGCAAAAGCTTACACAGGGGGTTAGCAATCTTTGAAAAGTCTTTAATAAATCTCTGGTAGAAACCGGCATGTCCTAAAAAAGACCTAATGTCTCGGGTGTTGGATGGATAGGGTAAGGTTTTGATAATGTCAACCTTAGCCTTATCCACCTCAACCCCCCTTTCCGACACTACATGTCCTAGAACGATGCCACTAGTTACCATGAAATGACATTTTTCGGAGTTTAAGATGAGATGGGACTCTTGGCATCGCTCTAAGACAAGGGCAAGGTGTTTTAGACATGCGTCATAGATGTCCCCATGGACGCTGAAATCCTCCATGAATACTTCTATGATCTTTTCTACAAAGTCGGAGAATATACTCAACATGCACCGTTGGAAGGTTCCAGGTGCATTACATAGACCAAATGGCATTCGGCGATATGCAAATTTACCGAACGGACATGTGAATGTGGTCTTGACTTGGTCCTCGGGTGCGATTGGGATTTTAAAATATCCCGAGTACCCGTCAAGGAAACAATAGAAAGCTTTTCCCGCTAGTCTTTCTAACATTAGATCAATAAATGGTAGCGGGAAATGATCTTTCAAAGTAACCGCATTCAAGCGGCGGTAGTCAATACACACCCTCCAACCGGTTTGTGGTTGGGTGGAGACCAATTTTCCTTGTGCGTTTTTGACTACCGTCACTCCTCCCTTTTTGGGCACGACTTGAGTTGGGCTAACCCAACGGGAGTCGAAAATAGGGAAGATGATGCCCATTTGTAAAAGTTTAATTACCTCCTCTTGCACTACCTCCGCCATTGGTGGATTGAGCCTCCTTTGGGGTTGTAGGACCGGTTTGGCATCCACTTCAAGTCTTATCTTGTGCATGCAAGTCACCGGGCTTATTCCCTTGAGGTCCGCTATGCTCCACCCAAATGTATCTCTATGTTTGTGAGGCAGTGCTACCAATTTGCTCTCTTGTTCCTCGTTGAGTGTGCTTGAGATGATAAGAGGTAGGGTGTGGTTGTCCCCTAAGAATATATACTTTAGATGGCTTGGAAGAGTCTTCAACTCGATCTTCGGGGGCTTCACAATTGAGGGAAGGGGCTTGTGGAGGGGTATGCTCAAGGCAAAGAGCTCGGATAGGTCCTCCAGACCAAAACGCTGCCAGCGCTGGGGGACGTTGGCGGCGTCGTGGGACGCTAGCAGCGTCATGGTGCGCTGCCAGCATTTTCCACTGGAGTCCTCTGTTTCCAGCACCTCGATGATGTTGAGTTCTTCATAAGTGTCTAGTGGCTCTTCTTTCTCCAAGTCCTTGAGATGTTCATGCACATCAACCGACAACAAAAAACGCAAACCCTCTTCTTCCACATTGTTAGTTAGGGCCACCTCAAGTGGGTCCCTATCACATAACTTGTACATTTGATGTACCAAAGGCTCGAAAATATCTAAGAAAAAACAAGATTGAACATTACTAGGGTGTCTCATAGAGTCATAGATATTATAGGTCAATCTCTTTCCCTCAAACTCCATTGTTAAACATCCGTTTGACACATCAATCTTAGTCTTAGAGGTTTTCATGAATGGCCTACCAAGGATAAGGGGAATGGCACTTGAACTAGACTCCATGTCTAAAACATAGAAGTCCGCCGGGAAGACAAGGTTATCTACCTCTACTAGTACATCCTCTATCAAGCCTTTGGGATAGACACTAGACTTATCGGCTAATTGAATAACCACCCCGGTCTTAGACAAAGGTCCTAAGCCTAAGGTCTCATAGATGGATAGGGGCATGACGTTAATAGAGGCTCCAAGGTCTAACATGGCACGTTTGAAACTTTGCCCTCCAATGGTGCAAGGGATGGTGAACATGCCCGGGTCTCCACATTTCTTTGGTAATTTTTGCTTGAAAATTGCCAAAACATGCTCACTAACCCTAACCCTATGGGTTCCTTTCTTAGGATTTCTCTTAGGTGTACAAAGTTCTTTCAAGAAATTTGCATACCTAGGGACACTATTTAACAAATTAAGAAGAGGAATGTTTACCTCACACTTCCGAAAAGTTTCATACAAGTCGGTCTCATTGTCATACTTCCTTGTGCTTATCAAAGCACTAGGAAATGGGACTTCCGGTATGTATTCCTCTACCACATCATCATCAATAATGTCTTTACCCATCTTTGAAGTGTCTCCCTTGGGGTCCTTGCCTGTGGATGTCGCTTCTCCATTCCTTGATAGCTCTCCATGACCAATTACTAACTCTCCTTGGTCTTCAATTTCCAAGGTCTCCATCTCAAGGTTCTTCATCTTCTCCTTGCCTTTTCCAAGGGGGTGTACCTCCAACTCCTTGCCTCCTCTTAAGGTCATGGCACTAGCATCCTCCCAAGGTGGTGGGATGGTTTGAGATGGGAATCTTGTGGAGCTTGAGGCTTGAGATTTTGACATATTGGAGGCTATTTGGGATAGTTGGGTTTCCAAGTTGCTTACCCTAAGGTTGTTTGCCTCCCTATCCTTCCTTGCCTCTTCTTTATCTCTCCTTGCCTCCTCCCTATCTTTCTCTTGATTGGCAAGGAGTGTTTGCAAAATATCACTCAAGTTCCCTTGAGAAGAAGAATTTCCTTGAATGGGGCCTTGGTTCGATTGTCTTTGAGCATTGTTTTGAGATTGAGAGTTGCTTGGGAAATTTGAATTGTTGGGTCTTTGATTGTTGTAAATTATTTGTGGGGTTTGTTGGAAATTGGAGTTCCGGTTTTGGGTAGGATTTTGGGCTCTCAAATGATTGAATTGACCATTTTCAAAGCTTTTCGACTTATCCCCTCCCCATCCCAAAAGGTCGCGGTTCCCGCTTGGTTGTACACTCCCCCTTCACTTGGGTTCCTTGAATTGTAATTCTCATACCCCATAGCATTAACACTTTCCTTAGTTGCTCCTTGTTCAATTATGATGTAGCATGTGTTGGTGGCATGGTCACCCCCATAATATGAGCATTCAATCGGTTCGGGGTGTTGAGAGAATGAGTTACCTTTGTTAACAACCAAGTTTGACATCATACTCGGCCAAGTGTCTATTAGGGTCGTTCCCCACCATGCCATGGAATTTAGGTAAGTTGTGGACGGAGAATCCTTTGAGCTCAAAGTTCACATCCCCCATGGGAGGATATGCAATACAAAGGGATTGCTCCTCATAATTCCTTACCCGAATCTCACCGATTGTCCTATTATCCTCCGCCATATTAGGTGGATAAAGGACGTTCAATGGAGATGGTATCCTAGGTGGTGACTCAAACTCTTCTTCCGGTTGTTCTCAAAAAATATTATTTCCCACTTCCTCTTCACTAGGTTCCCTCCAAAAAGGTCTCCTATAAAGGAGATTTGAAAATAACCAATTTGATATGCTACTTGAAGATGGATCAATATCTTGGTCACCAATTCCCTCTTGTGACCTAGGCATAAACTCTAAAACAACTCAACAACACAAATTAGTAACTTCAATAAGGTTGGCTAAGGAAACAAGAATAGCAACCCAAGAGCATATCACACAAAGTAACTAATAAGCTAAAAAATTTGAAAAACAATCTAAACAAGTTATGATACTAACAAGAGTTTCAATTTAATTTTTAGCTAAATTGCCTTCCCCATCAACGGCGCCAAATTTGACGAGGCTAATTCACGTGTCGTTAATTCCGCTAATTAGCTATGGTCAAATAACAATTTATATCTCCTAAACAAACACAGACTATCTTAAATAAAGGTAGTAAATTGTAAGAATAGGGTCGAACCCAAGAGAAGGCGGTATTAAATAAATTAACTAATCTAGACTCTTGCTAAAAACCAATTAACAAAACTAATTACTAATTAATTACTCTAATCACTAATTAAGACACTAATTAAGACACTGATAGGGTAAAGTCGCGTTTCCTTAATCAAAGTAAACCTAAATCACAACTAACTAATAGTCAGCGGTAAGCAAGGTATCGAATCCACAGGGAGGCGGTAGTATTCTAATCTGTTAAACTAGGTTTGTCTCTTAAGTAACAATTTATGGGTTTTGATTGTGGTTTCTAAACTAATAGCAATTAATAACAACAACTAAAGTAAACAATAACAACTAATAACAATAATAATAACAACTAATAATAAGCAATAACTAACTATAAGCAATAACAAACTAATAAGGTTGAAAACAATGAGATTAAAAGTCTAGGGTCTCAGGTTCACTAGGATTATTGTTCAGGGGTAAGGATAAAATCAACTATCATGCAATAAAGTTATCTAAGGTCACAAGATCGGTCGATTCAATTATGCCCTTTAGATCTACAATTTAACATGCGATCGCTATCATTAAACGAGTTCTATTCAATTATCGTAGCCTATCTTAGTCTTAACCCGGTCGGTGTCAATCCTAATTTGCAAGACTAGTTAATTAATCCTGGCCAGTAATCAAACAACTAGAATTAAAACGATAATCAAACGATAACCATGCAATTGCAATTCAATTAATTAATCTACCCCTTCTAACAATCCTAGATCCCCTTTCAACCCTAGGAAGGAAATTAGCTACTCATAACGATATAAACAATAACAATAATAATTAAAGCAAACATTATTAACAATTATGAAAGGATGAACAAAGAATAATTAAAGAACTAGAAGACAATTAAATAAATAACTAAGAAAGATTGAGAATACCGATTACAAGCTTGAACTAAAGACAATCGTCTTTGATGAATAAAATCCAGCGGAAAAGTAAATTAAACTAAAGTTTCTGATTTAAACCCTACAAGTATTCTAAAGCCCAAGAAAGCATGTATCAGAATATCTAATTAAGAAAGACGAGCTTTCTTTTTATATTACAAAAGATCCAACTAATTAGGTTTAAAGTTAAGGAAAATAAAAGAAATCCGCCGTAATAGAGCTTGCTCGATCGAGCAAGGTGACTCTGCTCGATCGAGCAAGGACACAATGCGACTCGACCGAGCAATGTAGGTCTGCTCGATCGAGCAGCCTTCATTTTAGCTCGTTTCTTCGACTTTCCTTCATTTCTTCTCTTTCATTCTCGATTCTTCTTGATTCTTCTCGATTCCCGTGCTTATCTTTCCACGATCCACCTCCGCCATGCTCCATATCTACTCAAAAAGCTCCAAATGCATCCAATCTGCATTCAAACAGAACAAAAGCGGCAGAATCGATATTCTAGCTAAAATAGCATAGAAAAAGCTAGGAAAGACGGTAAATCGAGTTAAATGTGTCTAAGGGAGGCATAAAATATGTATATAAATAATGATCATCAAACTCCCCCAAACCAATCCTTAGCTTGTCCCTAAGCAAAGCACTCGACACATACAAAGACAAACATACAAATGGTGAATGAAAAGCTCAAAGCTAATGTTAAATGCACATACAAATCCCAAGCTATCCATATCTATAACAAAGTAATGACTAAGTTGTACCAATAAAACAAATTCAAAGGCACGGGAAAGTAGAAAACGCGGCTCATAATCCAAGATTTTACATGATACCGTAGTACTGATAAAAACCAAATACCTTTCAATCTTGCAAGGCTCAATTTGTCGGATTCTCGCGGATTCACTCAAGCACTCATAAGTTTATGTAAAGGTGAGTTTTGTGAAGATAGAAAGAAATAGAAACACTCACTCAACTTATGAAACATGCATGCATTCTAATGTGATAGTAATTTCCCCAACAAATACGCATTCGCTATAAAGCACATGAATCAGGACAAAAAGGAAGGCTAATAGGTGAAGGTATAGAAGTGGATTGTGCCAAGGCACGTATGGAAATGTGGGGCTAAGACCGGTAGTCGCAGCTACACGTACCAAAACAAATCTACAAGACTAACACAAACCAACACCAACTAGAGAAATCATCTTAAACTTTGATAACGCAAGAGAGATATCGAAATTGCTCTCTAAATATGCATTAGACTCTAGTAAATTCCCTTTCATTTTCCCTTGAATAATTCAATGAAGCAACATATATTTTTTTTTTTTTTTTTTTTCTCTTTTTCTTTTCATTTTCTTCTTTTTCAAATCAAATCTCTCTTTTTTTTTCTTTCTTTTTTTCTTTTGCTTCATAACTTTTCTCAACAAAGGGAATAAATGACACAATTGCCAACATACTTGCTACACCCAATTGATATTCTTTTTTAAATCCCGACCCAACCATAGTAGACAAGTAGACAAGGAAAACATGCAACTGCGACTGTCCCGATAAGGTAGGCAAGTTCTAGGAATGTAGCTTTTATATGGCTATGAAACAGGCTACAAAAGCTCAAATGGGCTAAACATAGAGAAATCAATAATAAGGGTATAAAATCAAGTCTTTTTGGCTATGTGAGGCTCAATTGAACAAAAAGAATCACCTTTCCTCATGCACTTATCAAACGAACGCGTATAGTATCAAGAAACGAATGTCACACTTATGCAATTTGATGTTACACATTCCACAAGGAGTACCACACTCAAGCCTAAAAACAATGAGACCAGTTTATTGATGTTCCTGGCCTAGAAAGCTCTAAAGATCTCAGAATTTTAAGTGGTTTACCAACAAAAATTGCCAAATCTAATTAGCATAAGGTATGTCAAAAACGGTCAAGACTTGTAATATGAGCTTTGTTTTCAAAAAATAGTAAGTCAAAACAATGTACATGGACAACTTATTTGGGATTCAAATGCAAAAACAATGCAAATTATTATCATTGTAATTCAATTCACCAACATCACACAATCAACCAACAGCAGCAACCTAAAGGGCACTACTAACAAAAGGGAAGGGGAAATAATTAAAAGAAAATACAATAAAAGAAAGTACAAGGATAGATAGTACCAGCTGTATAAACATAGCCTCCCCCAAACAAGCTGCAAAATGGGGGGTGTAGTGACCAGCTGTCACTACTGCTCATCAGTCGGGTTCAAATTCAGGTGTCGTTACCTTGGTAACCTTAGGGGGGTTACTCAAGCTAGACACCTTTGGTAACTTGCATTCCTCTCCCGACAACAGTTTTTCTATCTCAACTATTGGCTTACTCCGTGAGCTTCCAGCTTCAGCAGTGCTGGAAATTAAGGCGATCTCCAGAGGATCCCTATCCAAACGCAAAGGGGGACAATCATCAATAGTTAAATCCACAATATCAACCCTATGACATGTCTCTTCTAGTAGGGGGTGTTTCATTGCCTTATCTAGGTTGAAAGTGATAGTGTCATCCCCTACTGTTAGTGTAAGTCTCCCATTCTTGACATCTATAACCGCCCCCGCAGTATGGAGGAATGGTCGTCCCAAGATGATAGGAATTTGGGTGTCCTCGGCCATATCTAAGACAACAAAGTCAACTGGTATGAAAAACTTTCCTACTCTAACCGGTACGTCTTCTAAAATCCCCAAAGGGTGTTTAATAGAACGGTCGGCCATTTGTAAGGTCATGTTTGTAACAGTAAGTTGACCCATATTTAACTTTTTGCATATAGAATATGGCATAAAACTAACACTAGCCCCTAAGTCACAAAGGGCTTTATCTATAGCTAAGCAACCTATATTACAAGGAATAGAAAAATTCCCTGGATCCTTTAACTTAGGTGGTGATCTTGATTGCAACACAGCACTGCATTCCTCAGTAAATGCAACCGTCTCCACTTCATTAAAGGACCGCTTCCTTGTCAATATATCCTTTAGAAACTTTGCATAGGCCGGCACTTGAGTGATCAACTCGGTAAATGGTACACTCACTTGTAAATTTTTCACTACCTCCATAAACCTCCCAAACTGTTTATCAAGCTTTGATTTATGTAGTCGTTGAGAAAAAGGAAGTTTAATTACAATGGGCTCGGTTTCTTTGGCTTTGGAAGATGAATTAGAAGGCTTTTCATCCTGATCAGGGGTTGCTCGATCGAGCAGAGGGCTTGCTCGATCGAGTTTTGCTGTACTGTAACTTTCAGAAACTTCCCGAGAAGAATTTGGGCAAATTTTCTGGGTTGCTCGATCGATCAAGGGGGTGCTGCTCGACCGAGCAACCTTGTTTTCAGCCTCTTTTTCGCCTTTTTTCGAACTTTGATCAGCAACTTCCAAGCTTTCATTGGTTTCATCCCTTATCATTTCAGGGCCTTTGTAATGGGTTCCACTCCTCAAAGTGATGGCATTGACTTGTTCATGTGGAGGGTGTCCTTGAGGAGGAAGATTACCCGGTTGTTTATGTGGATTTTGAATTGCCAATTGGGCAATTTGAGTGTCAACCATCTTGTTATGAGCTATCAGTTGTGAGATCTGAGCATCTTGCTTTTGTTGGATCATAAGACTCTGCTGCAACATGGCTTTCAGTTCCGCCATATCATTACTTGGAGGTGGTGGAGGTGGAGGTTGTTGGAAGTTTTGGCCACCTTGATTGGAACGGTTAAAGTTACCTTGAGAATTGCGATTCTGAGGAATCACATAAGATGAACCTTGTTGCTGAGGTGGTGGTGGGGTAGGATTAAGAACATTCTGACTTCGGTAGGAGAAATTGGGATGCTCTCTTGTCCTTTCATTGTAAAAGTTAGAGTATGGTGAACCTTGCTTAAAGGATTGAAAGGCAAGCACTTGATCAACCGTACTCATACATTCCACTGCATTATGCCCCATAGTACCACATCTTTCACAGGTTGACTCTTGTTGAACCATGGCATGAACCGTTTGCTTATTTTCCAAGGACTTTGAAGTTTGTAACTCGGCAATTTTGGCAGTTAATGCCTCCAACTGAGCTACAATGGCATTATCCGTACCTCCTCTCCTCACATTACCCCTAGGATTCCCATACTCAGCAGTGTGAGTAGCCATCTCATCAATTAACTTCCAAGCATTGGCATCAGTAGTGTTATTTTGGAATCTCCCATTAGCAGCAGAATCCAACAAATTCCTCTGATCATCATATAACCCATTATAAAATTGGTTGCATAAGAACCAAGTATCAAAACCATGATGTGGAACAGACTTGACAAGCTTTTTGAAGCGAACCCAGGCCTCATTAAAGTTCTCTTGGGGACCTTGTTTGAAACTTGTGATTTGACTTCGAATGGCATTGGTTTTCTGTGGCGGAAAATATCTTTTGTAGAATGCAAGAGCCAAAGAATTCCAATCGGTGATGCCAAGTGCAGCCATATCTAACTCACTCAACCAATCTTCTGCCCCGTCTCGTAGTGAAAAGGGAAATAACACCAACTTGATCTGATCTTGTGTCACCCCACCCGTTAAAGGAATAGAGCAGCAATAGTTAGTGAATTTCTCCATATGTTTAGCGGGATCCTCAGTAGGGCTTCCTCCAAACATGTTTCGCTCCACCAAAGAGATATAAGATAGACGAATCTCAAAAGTACTATTACCCGTAGTAGGGAGTTGAAATCCCTTGGGAATAGATGCAACAGTAGGCTCCGAGTGGCTGGCTAGAGTAGGCATGGTTGTAGTAGGTGCAGAAATAGGTGTATCCTCTTCTAAGGACGGTTTTTCTGCGACGAATTCGGCGTAAACTGTTTCAAGCGTACTCAAGTCTTCCGCTTCTTGAATTTCCTTCCAAAAGTTTCGTCTAGACCGGAGAGTCTTCTCTGGTTCGGAATCGTAGGGCACGAGAACGGACCTAGAACACCTGGGCATAAACAAAAACTAAAGAAAAGGATGAGAACTGTCTCAAGGAACTTAGGTTCCCTGAGACGAAAAAGACAAACTAAGTAGAAACAAACAGAAAACTGTTGCCTCCCCGGCAACGGCGCCAAATTTGATAAGGGTAAAGTCGCGTCTCCTTAATCAAAGTAAACCTAAATCACAACTAACTAATAGTCAGCGGTAAGCAAGGTATCGAATCCACAGGGAGGCGGTAGTATTCTAATCTGTTAAACTAGGTTTGTCTCTTAAGTAACAATTTCTGGGTTTTGATTGTGGTTTCTAAACTAATAGCAATTAATAACAACAACTAAAGTAAACAATAACAACTAATAACAATAATAATAACTAATAATAAGCAATAACTAGCTATAAGCAATAACAAACTAATAAGATTGAAAACAATGAGATTAAAAGTCTAGGGTCTCAGGTTCACTAGGATTATTGTTCAGGGATAGGGATAAAATCAACTATCATGCAATAAAGTTATCTAAGGTCACAAGATCGGTCGATTCAATTATGCCCTTTAGATCTACGATTAACATGCGATCGCTATCATTAACCGAGTTCTATTCAATTATCGTAGCCTATCTTAGTCTTAACCCGGTCGGTGTCAATCCTAATTTGCAAGACTAGTTAATTAATCCTGGCCAGTAATCAAACAACTAGAATTAAAACGATAATCAAACGATAAACATGCAATTGCAATTCAATTAATTAATCTACCCCTTCTAACAATCCTAGATCCCCTTTCAACCCTAGAAAGGAAATTAGCTACTCATAACGATATAAACAACAACAATAATAATTAAAGTAAACATGATTAACAACTATGAAAGGATGAACAAAGAATAATTAAAGAACTAGAAGGTAATTAAATAAATAACTAAGAAAGATTGAAGAATACCGATTACAAGCTTGAACTAAAGACAATCGTCTTTGATGAATAAAATCCGGAGGCAAAGTAAATTAAACTAAAGTTTCTGATTTAAACCCTAAAAGTATTCTAAAGCCTAAGAAAGCATGTATAAGAATATCTAATTAAGAAAGACGAGCTTTCTTTTTATATTACAAAAGATCCTACTAATTAGGTTAAATTTAAGGAAAACACGAAAACCCGCCGAAATAGTGACTTGCTCGATCGAGCAAGGGCCTTCTGCTCGATCGAGCAAGACCTGACCACGACTCGGTCGAGCAGTGTTGTTCTGCTCGATCGAGCAGACCTTCATTTAGCTTCGTTTCTTCATTTTTCTTCCTTTCTTGTCTTTCATTCTCGATTCTTCTTGATTCTTCTCGATTCCCGTGCTTATCTTTCCACGATCCACCTCCGCCATGCTCCATATCTACTCAAAAGGCTCCAAATGCATCCAATCTGCATTCAAACAGAACAAAAGCGGCAGAATCGATATTCTAGCTAAAATAGCATAGAATAAGCTAGGAAAGACGGTAAATCGAGTTAAATGTGTCTAAGGGAGGCATAAAATATGTATATAAATAATGATCATCAGACACAAACTTAAATTAATTACAAACTATGATATTAACAATGAGAAAAACATGTAGGATAACACATATGGAGAAAGTTTGATTTGAGAAATTCATTAACAAGTCTAAAATAACCAACAAGTACTTAAGATTCAAATATTCAAATATAAAGAAACTAAGTTAGTGTAATTTTCCCAAGTTCCCAACAATTAGCAAAGTAAAAACTCTTCCTTTCCTCTATTCTCTAGTTATCTAATACAAGTTTCTAAGAAATTAGTTAACAAGGAATAAATCAACCAAGAATGACCTTTTACAACTCAATTTACACCCACTAAAACATGAGCCCAAATCAAAGGTGCAAGCTTTATGAACAAAACCAAGAAACATGTTAGAATCATGTAATAAAACACTAAACCATGTTTTAACCACACAATAAACCAAATTCCACTTAACAGATTCCAACTTCAAACCAAAGTTGCAATCTTTCAAGGTTGCTTCAACAATATCAAGACAAATTAACCAAAATTATCTAGACAAAGCACTAATTAAACAAACAACTTGCTAAGATGGTTAGTCTCTACAATAATTCATTCAACAATGGAAAATAAACATGAGAAAATGGTATTAACTAAAGAAGAAGAGGTTCAAAGAGTCTTACAATGCTAAAAGAGGAAAACTTGTTCCAATTACAGTAAGAAATAGAAGATTAGCTACCCATAATCAAGAATTACAACCCAAATAATAAAGTTAAACTCAAATTACAAGCCAAAAATGAAGAACCAAAAAATAAGAGAACTTTGTTGTGGAATGTTATGGAAATTATGGAATGAATGGAATGTATGGAATAATTCCTCTCTCTAAAATCTGGTTCTTTTATACCCTTGGTCCGGAAACCTAGGGCCTTCGAGAAATGGGCCTCAAAATGACAAGACGGAAAATGAAGGAACACGTGTCTCAGGCCAGGACGCTGGCAGCGTCGTGGGACGCCGGCAGCGTTCAGGCGCGCTGGCAGCGTGAAACGCTACCAGTTTTACTCTTGGTTGCTCGCCTTGACTTTCGTTGACCCCTTTGAATGCTAGTCTTGTCTTGACTTCCATTGACCCTTTGGACTTGCTTTTCTTGCATTGATAATTTGCTCCTAGCCCACTCCAATTATCGAGTTTGGTCTCGGGTCTCGGGTTTAACTTTGACTTTAGTTGACTTCCGGGCTTGACTCTAAAATTTGACTTAAAAATACCAAATAACAACATAACTACAAGAACTAAGGTTAGCATAAAACGATGCTAACGACCCGTGTAAAAAGTACATTAATCAGACCTAATAAACACTACTAAACACGACACATTTTGGTGTTGTCATCCATCTTAAGATTAAAACGAGTCAAATACCATACAACTTGCATACATAAGACAACTCTCTTGCTAATATTTAAGTTTTTTTTTGTTATCTATGCAAATGATATAGTATTTGACCCGTCTTAAAGAAAAATTTGTGTTAATATAATTACGTTTAAACCAGTTTTACAATATCCGGGTATTTGTTTTGTGTAAAACGGGTCCTATGCTAGAATCATTTCACCTATATATACACGCACCGCTATTACACGCACAGCAACGCAAACTACATGTCCAACTAATCTCAACAAACATAAACACCACTCCCACCAACCACCGAATTACCCTAGAGTCGACTCGGCCAACAACACCGAGTCACCGCCGAGTCTAGTCCGAGACCTTTTCATAAAACGAAGACGACGACTTCGTCTTCGACATTCGACATCATGTCGCCAAAATTCGGCGACTCCGCCTTCTCGTCCCGCACTTCGTCGTTGCTTATTATGCCGCACCTTCGGAGCCTTTTCGTCGCCACTGCTTTCTTCGACGAATTGTCCTTCGTCGGAGACGACGGTGGCATAGGAGAGGGGAGTGTGCATCAGAGGACGGGTTCGATGAATAGCGGAGGAGAAGCGGGGGATATGGTAGTGGATGAAGTGACGAGAGTTATGGCTCCTGATAAATTTGTTGAACTTGTTGTTGTTGATCCTAGGTACGCTATAAGGTTTTATTTTTATTAAGTCATCTTAGTTATTTGTTTACGATAAAATAGAGGTGTGATAATGTCGCTAAATATTTTGTTAACGCCACTCAAATACAAGTTATATATAAGGTATCTTACTATTATCTCTCTCACAGTTTGAGTCCACTCAGAGACCCTCTCATACGATGAAGACGACAACTTCGCCTTCAACGCCAAAAATTCAATTTCTTCGGACTCGACATCGTGTCGCCGGAATCCGGCGACTCCGCCTCCTCGTCCCACACTCCGCCGCCAACTATTCCGCCGCACCTCTGGAGTCTTTTATGAGTGTAACTTTAGTCTTTTCCGAATTTTACTTTAATCCTTAATAATGTAACTATATACTAAAATGTAATTTTGAAAACATTAATTTGAATTTATGTAATTTTAGCCTTTTACGAGTGTAACTTTAGTCTGTTACGAGTTTAACTTTGATCCTTAATAGTGTAACTTTATACTAAAATGTAATTTTGAATTTATTTTTTTAATTTATGTAATTTTTGTCTTCAATGAGTGTAACTTTAGTTCTTCATAGTATAACTTTATAATAAAATATGATTTTAAATATATTAATTTGAATTTATGTAATTTTAAGACATGTTTATATAACTTTAGACCTTTATAGTGTGATATCAGTCCAACAACAACACTAACCACCACCAACAACAACCATCCTCGATTCCTCGCTTCCTCCAACTTCAATCACCACCACTACAATCCAGCCACACCCACAGTCACTATGACCTCACATCTACCTCGACCTCTTTCCACTCTTAACTACCACCACCAGCAACCACTCCCCAAACCTCGCCTCCTCCCACCACCAACAACAACCCTCCCCCCCCCCCAATAAAAAAAATAGAAAGAGACGCACCAACCACCACCGCCACGACCCACCATACTACCATTCGACCCTACTCCCCAAAAAAAAAAGAGTAGATTTGAAAACAAAATCTGAGAATATAACCCACCACTCTCATCACCACCATGACTCTCTATCACCACGACCCCACCCCCATTCTGAAATGGGACACAGCGGCAGAGGAGAGGAGGCGAGTTTTAACAGGCGGTGGGGCGGGTCGTGGATTTGGTGGGGTGCACTCTGCATCACACTCACTTTGTTCAATCTACTTCGGCAAATATATACAAATTTAATATTATTATAAGTATTTTATATTGTTTTTATTAATTTCTTCTTGAAAATGATAAAGAATAAAGATTAAGTTTTTTTTTTGGAAATTTACATAAATTAAATCAACTTGTAATTGGAAACTACGAAGTAAGATTATGGTTGGCGGATTTATTCACCCAAACCACCATCACGTACCTCGCCTGTCCTCGCCTCTCCTCCATCATCCATCAATCTCAACACTTGATGTCCCCTACTTTCTCCCTCTCCTTCTTCATCGTCATTGTCGTTATCGCCGGTAAAAGACGATGAGTCATCAAAGAAAGCGGTGTCGATAGAGAGGCTCCAAAGGTGCAACGACGCCCAGGGCGGCGACTCGAAGCAAGTCACCGGAGTCCGGCAACATGACGTCGAGGGTGGAGAAGGTTAAATTTTTTATGTCAAAGATGAAGGCGTCGTCTTCTTCCATGCATGTCATATGGGGGTGTTTTCGATTGGACTCGGCGATGACTTAGTGTTGTAGGCCGGTTAATCTACTCGAGGGCGACTTGGTGAGTGATGGTGGTGGTCTTGTATTCATGTTTCTTTGGGTTAGTTGGATATGAAATGTGTGTTGTAGTGAAGCTGGCAGTGCGTGTATATAAGGTGGATTGGGTCAAAGGAGTTATTACGATCTTAAAAGATTTTGTCTTTGTTAGGAAAGTGATTCGATTAGTTGATTTTATTTTTTGGGGGATTTTAATCTTTTAATGAAGTTCGGTAGATAAGACAGGATCTCGCAAAAAAAATGATATTTCAGAACAACCATTAACTTGTCTTTAGTCATCATAGCTGTCCGAGAATAAAATTATATACCAATTTAATCTTTGAAAACTTTATTCATGATAAACTAATTAGGAATCTCGAAATTTTTGTGCTGAAAATCCATATTTTGAATATTGCGTTATTTTATCATTAATTAATGATTTAAAGTGTTTTTTATTTCCTTGGCAGAAAGATACGTGATTTAATTTGGTTGCTTATTATGTTTTAATACAAACTTAATAAGTTCAAGGCTCCATAATAATAAGTTTTCTTTTAGAAGATGTTTAACAAAGAGTTATCGCATGGGTCCCCTTAGTTCCAAAGGGCAGTGCGAACACATCTTTCGCATTTGGCCATTACTATTATTACTCGTATATTTATTATTAAATTATACGGAGTATTTACTATTATATTAATATATTTAATATTATATTATAGTCTTATATTTTATTCTTATTAAATATTATTATTCTTATATATTATTCTTATTAAATATTATTATTCTTATTATTATTATTCAATTCTTATTATTATTTTAGTTCAGTTCATAAAATTTCGGTCCAAAAGAACAAGGCCTAAGTTCCAACCTCATACCACCCGGCCCAAGTATATATCTGATTCCAAGCTCATATCGACCCACGAAACAAGCGCACCTGTCCTTGTTATTATCATTAAAATTAACGGAAAATTTCCACGATACTCCCAAGGTTTGACATTTTGCCCGAAATACCCAAACAAAATTCCCGAAAAACTTTAAGCGGCCATAACTCGTGTTTAAAAAATCATAAAATGAAGATTTTTTTTTTAATTCGTTTATCTTTCCGAGAGCTACGATTTGAAAAAAAAATAGTCGTATTTGGATGTCGTGGCTATGAGTATTTGTATGTCAAAGTTTTTTTCACCGAACAAACTTTGAGTGGCCATATCGATCTCTTGGTCACGAATTCCGAACTCGCCAATTTTTTTTTCAAATCGTAGCTCTCGGAAAGATGAACGATTTGAAAAAAATCTTCATTTTCCGAGTTTTTAAACACGAGTTATGGTCACTTAAAGTTTTTCGGGTAAAACTTTTGAGCATTTCAGGCAAAGTTTCAAACCTCGGGGTTACCGTGGGAATTTTCAACATTGACCTCATTGACCTCCACGTCATATGAAATCTAATGATTTCATGCTATGTCATTGTGTTTACTTGAGTTCTATTTAAAATAATTAGTTTCAATGACACATAATTAAGGATCAAACTCGAGTTAGAACAATAGAACCTTAGGGCAGTAGTAATGGGGTAAAAATAAAAAGTTCCATCCATGAGCTCCTTACCTATTAATTTGTATAACTAGTTTTATTACCCGTGAAACTCACAGGTTTATTTAAGATTTGCGTTCCATACTTGTATATCTATGATAAATAGTCCATATGATCTCGATTGGTTTCTCCTCAAATGATCAATAAGCTATAAAGGAAACAATTGTCTAAGATCCTTATTCTATTATCAAATCTCTCATATTACATTCATGATACTATTATTAACTCCTCATCCGAATCATTTGTTTAATGTTGATTGAGAAAGAGTTGTATTTGTTTGAATGTCCTTATTAATAAACCTCAGTTTTATTTTATTACACTCTTGTTGAGAAGGTACTTAAGTTGACGGGCTCATTGATACTTAATTGCACTCTTCTTGATTGATTGGTAGACAATTAACATGACCTTGTTAACAATTCACTTTCACACAAACAAACCAAAAAAAAACAAAGAACGCATATATATTTCAAAAATAAAGTTTAGGTATTTACTTTATCATTTGAATTTTATATAAAAATAACCTTTATTTTATTGCTTAACATTTTGATGATTTTTTCCAAACAAATTCTAGAGGAGATTTGAACCAGGAAGCTATTGTCCACAATAACTCCGTCTGAATCACTAAACTAAGAAATCGTTATGATAAAATTAAGAGGTAAAACTATTAAATGAGATGATTATTAGTTGATTTACTTAGTTAATAGGAATTTCTTATTATGACCTTTCTTAATCAATGGATTGATGTCGAGCATGAGACCATTCTTAAAAATACTTATTTATCCATGTTCAGATAATCGTGAACCCTTCTTAATATAGTAAGATAAAACAGACATAACTAAACTATATTTTTGAAATACCCCTAACAAATAATATAATAAAAGACATTGAAACATTGCCCTTATTCTGGACAACAAAGTAATACTCCATCGTCGCAATTATTTGGTTGTCTTTATTAAAAAATACCCCTAACAAATAACGAATATAAAAGACAAACAAATGAATGAGACGGAGGGAGTAGTGCCTTTAACTATTTCTATACAATCTATAGAAGATATAAATGTTGCACGCAGGTATGCTATAAATGCCATCGGTTTGCATTTGAGCTTCCATTCTTCTAGTAGTTTTTGATACTTTTGCTTGTATTTTAAATCCTTGCATAGATATGTTAGTAGAAGTAGTGGTTAATTAATAAAGAAATAAAATTTCATAAGTTGACCGCAAAAGGGAAGCAAAAAACATAGTTCATCTTCATGACTAATATCCATCAGTCCATCACTCATAACACCCAGTTAGATTTCAATATCATGAAACATATCAATTGTGTTTTGAGCAGTAGAGTTTATTACCCGCATCCAAAATTGCATTCATGTGTCCGAAACTGAAATTGAGTGTCATTACTTTTCTAAAAAATGACCAATATAAATCAAAATATTTTTCCAAAATGCTACGATTTGGGGTTAGTAAGTTTTTGTAGGAAAAATTGTAGGTTCGGGCACTTACCATGATTATACGGGAACAATTCGTAGTCCGTGAAGCATACTATTAAATCAATCAGACCCAAGCCTGCAAAAATCAGATAAAATCAATTAATTAACATTAATTACCATTGATAGCCAACTTGGGGGGAGAAACGTATGAAGACGATGAGCCATGTAGTAATTAGCTAATCAATTAATTGATTAAGTAATTGAATCATTCGTAACATCGATTTGTGATATGGTAATTCATCATTCATAAACATTAATTTGTGTCATTCAATTTCGGGAAGAAGCACTTGTTCGGTTGGGGAAGATGGATAGGCAATGAAAAAGGAATGTTAAAACTTCTTTGTTTTTTTTTTTCATTTATGTCGATGAAATTATAGAATTCTCTACAGACTACAATGTCTGTTTTTCTTGTTTAGAAGCCATATAGCTATGCCACGTAGGATTTTTTTATCACTCATCGACTAACGTTTTTATATTATTGTATAGATATCGCGGTATTTATCATTTTAATGTTAAAAGAAGGTGAAGAGTCTTCAGTTAGTGGGAGCCTAAGACGGTAATGAAAGTGTGCAAAACTCACATAAGCTATATGGAGGTTTGGTTAGATGTCAATGACGACACGTCAACGTGGCTTCAACACATCGCTCAGTTTGACTTTTTATAATATAGTATAGATTATTTTTAATTTAACATGGAATTGTACCTCGTCATGTATCATTCTATTAGCTACTCAATGTAGCCTTTTTATATTATTGTATAGAAAGATTACAAATAGTTGGTAATGAAGATGCAATAATGGGAATCAATTGACATATTTAATTTAATTTTTTTTTTTATTGTGTCAAGGTATACAAAAAGGCAAGAGAAATGAAATTAAAGTACAATAATTATGTTGGTTTTTTTTATTATTTTTGTTAATTATAGAGGTGACACGTGGCAAGAAATAAAGACGTGACACGTGTCACTTCAACGGAGGCTCAAGAAGCCTTTTTATATTATTGTAAGATAAGGAGTTCCTTATATAAAAGTAGTTTCTTGTTTATTTTAAGAAACTAGTTTCATGTAAGAAAAAAAGAGGGAAAAGTTGACCACAATGAAAATATGGAACTTTTTCTATTGAAAAGCGATAAGAAGTTCGTTATTGTATGATTATGTTTGTTGATGTGTCACTTAAAAGTTGTAGTATGAAACTTCAACCATCGGTAATGCGCTTAGTTAACAACGCTTTTTTAGTTTGGTTTTCGATTATACATATTCTTTGTAAGTGTCATAAGGCGTTCTATCAATGAATTTTTCTTCTCCTTCAAACTCGATTGAGAACACAAGAATACAAACACATAGAACTAACAAAAGCAACCCGACCCGAAAAGGCTGACCTGAGACCCGAAACTATCCCGAGTTGCAAAACCCGAATATAACCCGAAACCCGAATTAACCCGACTCGACCCGAACTTGAACCGAAGTGCGTCGATCCGAAACTGACCCGAAATGACCTGATCCGAAAACACTAACCCGGAAATAACCCGAAAAAATATAACTCTAATTGAAAAAAAATTGAAATAACTATATGCACTTTTTTTTCTTAAATATTGACCCGAAAATGACCCGGACCCGAAATAACTCGACCCGTTGACCCGATTAACTTACCCGAAAATCACCTGAAACCCAAAACAACCCGACCCGACCCGAACTAACCCGATAACATGATAGACCCGACCTTACCCGACCCGAACCCGATCCGATTAACCCGTTTACCAGGTCAACAAACACATAACTTCTACTCTACTAGGCATCATTGAGATTCAATATTTTGAATGAGCATATCACTAATTATTTCAATAAACATACGTAAGATGCCGTAAATGAAATAAACTTGCGATCTCCAATGTCTACATATCCAATCTAAACACTATTTGACTATTTGTACTCAAATTTTACAGAGAATCAAAAGCTAGAAGCAAGTATGCCTAAGCCCTAAGGAGATCATCACTATCTCACTAACTTAGGGACATGTCACATGCCCAAAATATGTTTATAAGCGTGTGAGACATTGATACATATTAAAGTTACAAAAGTTGTGAATAAAACATAAAACATCATAAGAATCTTGCCAAAATGTTAAATAAAGTTACATATTCACCTAAACAGACACCAGAACTCAACAAATAAAGACCATGTTTCGCAGCATATCAACATTAATAGTTAATACATTATCCCTAAGAGCTCGACCCTCGCCTATAATAAGATCGAAAGGTCAGATATAAGCATCCTTACCCTACATCGGAAACAAAGAGGAACCCGCCTCCAAACCGATCAAATCATTTTATTATATCTCCGGCTTGGGCCGGAGAAAATGCGAGCAAGTAAAGCAAAGAAAACACCAATGAATTGTAGAAGGCATGTAAGGTAGAAGATGGCCTTGTCTATATAGTTGAGTTTAGGGGTGTGACTCATGTCAGAGATAAGGAGAGCTCTATAAACTGCCTCAGTTAAGGAGTATGCAGTTACAGGGTCACATTCTTCAGGTGCAACTCCATATTCTGTCATGCAAACTATGTCATATACTCCGCTTGTTTCTGATATTCCCATGTATTCGCATATTTTCAGCCGGGCGTTAATTCTGTCTGTTGCTGCTAATGTGTCGCCGTGTGTCAGAATCAATATCGGGTTTTGATCTGTACAAACGAATATAGAAAGCCATTGTTATTTATACCATGATACCGCATTGTCACCTTGATTAAAAAAAATGGTTTGGTAAAAACGGGTTGTTTGCAGAATGTCATGTAAGTTGTCAATAATTCAAATATGTTTTGCAAATTGAAAGAGAGGCCAACAAAGAAATAAAACTTACTGCCTCTCTTCAAGGCAGAGTAAGAGAAGACTTGTTTGGTTGAATCCAAATGCTTAGACGATCCACCCGTCTTTATCAACTCCTCATATAGTTCAGCCATGTTAGCCACCACCATTGCACAATTCACTCTCCTCTTTGCAAATTTCGATGATGACCCAACGCTCAAGTGGTCTATTGGATCCCTGAGTCTCGGGCAGAGTTGGTTGTGTCTCACTCCTTGGACGGTCCATTCAGATAATTCAGCAAGGGACTCGCCTTGTCGATCATTGTAGTCGAACCCTCTGGAATCATATATGCAGAATCCTGCTCTCATTGACCTTGTTACATTGTGTTCTTCCAACATCATGGTTGTTGATCCACAAGTCAACGAGCTCCCTGCATTAATTCAATTAAAAATTGTAAAATCTTAAATAACTATGCCTTTTATCAACTTAGGGTATGTAATATCTAAATGAGTTTTAATCAATATTTTTGTATTTATGTTATGACATCTCATAGATGAGTAAATTCTCCCTAAAAAAGCTCAGCTCTTTCATTAATCATGACTATTAAGAGATGACTATACACCCATGATATAGCAATTAGCATGTTCTCCTAATTAATCTAACACACAACATTGCATGCATTAAATTATTTACATTATTGCTCAATATAATACACCTATTAGTCCACAATAACATAGGTTCATGCAGAAATGATTTGGGTTTGTCTAACATAATTTGCCGTAAAAGTAAGATGATTAGTGGGAAGAAACACATAAACAGAGAAAAATTAACCTGAAGTTTGAGCAAAAGGTATGATCCCAGCTCTTCCAAGCACACTATACATAAGGTTGACCAAAGAACTCTTCCCACCACCAGAAAATCCAACTAACAGAATAGTGACTTGTGGAGGGATGTTCATGCCTTCCCTCTGGACCCCGCCAACAGGCACCCACAAGTCGCCAGCCCGGTAAGCCACAAGCCTGTGTCGAATATCGTCTAGGCCATCAGGGGCCACTATAGCTAACCTCTCCAACTCTCTCATCACCTTCAGTCTAGGAGTCCAGTCTGCCATTTCAGACACACTATTGATCTTCAAGGCCGACATTTCTTCGCTGGTTGCGCATGAACGCCACCAGTGAAAGTCGGCATCAGGCTGGCTGCTGTCATCGCTATCTCCTCCTGCATAATGTTGCTCTTCCTTCATCTTTTTTTTATTCAGTGTGCTCTCAATCAATGGTGTACAAATATCATAATGCATTGTATGTCTATATATATATACTCCCACCATCTCAAACATGCGTTTTATTTTAGTGGATAGTAGAGGTCGACTTTGACCATTATTTTCTAATAAAATAGTAAATTACTCACAATAGCTACAGCTTAAAAATAAAAATAAAGACGCAACTAATTTTACTTATTGGATATTTGAGAAAAATAGAATTTAACAAGCACATTCATTTTAGTTAACGCATTATAGCATAGTTTAAACTGAACAAATAAGTCTTTGAAGAGTTAGAATTTCTTTTTCCAGATCCGACCATCCTAATAGAACAACAAAAGTTTTAACGACGTCCTTAATCCAACCGGCGACTTCAGCCACATTTTTGTTGTTCCGAAATTTTATACTCCTCCCGAATATACATGAGGGGTATTTTTTAATAAAGTAAAAACATCAATAAGATAAAGAGAGAGTATATATTAATAAAGTCGTGCAAAAAAATGTTTTATAGCAAAGTGGCTAAGCGAGTTAGCGAGCAATCGATTTTGTTCAAAGCTAATAAACTCAGCCCCAAAACATCAACTAAATTATCTGTAAACATTAGAATAAAAAAACGCTCTCTATATCTTGTAATCATATAAGAATCTTACAAAATTCGTACTGGATCACAATAGAGCATATAAGACAGCTCTTAGACCTTATGAAGTACTCCCTCCGTCTCGGTCAATTGTTGTCATATTTTTTTTAGGGTGTCTCAGTCAATTGTTATTCTTTTTATATTTGAAAGGTATTCTATAAGCACTTCCACTTATATTCGTGGAAGTACAAATGTTCTCTCACTCTTTCCTTGGTCTTTGTGTCAAAATGAAAGAACAACAATCGACCGGGACCGGGATGGAGAGCGTATTACTTCTCCATGAAGATTGAAAAATGATGAGTTGACGACAAACCAACTCAACAAAAGTTAAGTTTCCCACGAAGCTCACTCACTTGTCTAAGAGACTTGAGATTAGACGAGGACAATATATGCCGGACCAGTAACCACGACGATGCAGGAGTGTAGTCCCGTTTATTAGGTTTCATTTATTGAATTTTTTAAGTTATCACAAAATAAAAAAGTAATAGTAATAATTTAAAGATTAGCAACGTAAACATGTCCACCATATTCATCAACGTGACCACCATATCTTACGTTATCTATGCCAACACAAAATTTCGGTTCTTCCACCAAATTTCTGTCAAATCCTTGATTACTATTCCGTCCGCCCCGGTCAATTATTGCCATTTCATTTTGGCACAAAGATCAGGGGTCATTTATGGCTCCACTTAGTGAATAACAAGTGGACAATAGTCACATTTGCTGATCAAATTACTCATAGAAATGACAACGATTCAGTTAGACACCCAAAAAAGAAATAGACAACAATTAACCGGAACGGATGGAGTACAGTGTAATATTGTAATTGAATCAAAATTTATTCGGACTTCCTAGTATGTTTCGAGATTACAAAAATATTCTCACTAAAAGTCTCGAGATTACAGTATGTTGTATGCAATTTATTATGTTTAGAGAGCAGAATTATTAGACACACATCGGGTTTCGGACTATGTTATTAGTTTGATCACCAAAAAATGGTGGATTATACAAAATTAAGCTTATAAAAATTAACTCAAACCTTAGAAATTTTTGTTTGAGTCATTCTTACTGCAGATGCCCGATGGATTTCTATTGTTAAAATGATTCATTCCCAGTCAAAAACAACCAAATCGAACTTCGGAATCAAAGTAGTAGATTTTTAATTAGTATGTATAATTAAATTATACCTCACCACAAAATTTTTCCCAGCAAATCTAGATGGCTTGATCTTTAGCTAGTTGGTCTTGGTGTTCAACTTCTGCAGAATTTCACCCCAAATTGATGCAAAAACAGTATAATTGACATCTTCCT
The DNA here is from genome assembly GCA_022085475.1 of Heliosperma pusillum. Lineage (NCBI taxonomy): Eukaryota > Viridiplantae > Streptophyta > Magnoliopsida > Caryophyllales > Caryophyllaceae > Heliosperma > Heliosperma pusillum. The sequence continues at coordinate 104,061 of JAIUZE010070199.1, forward strand.
CCATTCCTAGCTTGAGCTTGGGATTACTTAAACAAAAGATATTCCAACAGTTCTAGGAAATAATGAAAGAGGACCCGATAAAATCACTCTAAAATATACTATACCACTCGTTTTTATACATGAAAATATACAGCTACGTGTTTCCTTAATGCTCTCACAAAACGAGTGGCAAAGTATATTTTAGGGTGCCTCATCATTACCGCAACAAAAAAGAAACATCAACAGCAAGTAATAGAATCAGGGCAGTCATTAACAAAACCCAGGGCAACAACACAAACCCAAACATCATTTAATATGACCTTTAAACACACCCAAAGTATATGTTCCACAACTCAACTCCACCCCATCATCAATTAATACAATAAGGACCTCAAGAAGAGGGCCTTTTCAATTCTCAAGCTAGACCCATATGCGATTTATATTTTATATTCTAAGAGATAACAACCCTTTGACCTGATATTTTTTCGCTCAATCTTATTATGCAGCAGCTTCTATATATGGAATATATGACCAGAAAAACAAACGGACTCCGTATAGCTGCATCACTACTACCCTTTGTGTTCAAGTAACTATGGACCGGACCACAATCATCGTGGTGCTTAGCGAGTATCCCAACCGAGGCCCACACTGGACCGAACATGACTGACGACTCGACAACAGCAATATATTGACCTTCACACTTGGAAATTCCACTCCGTCACCAACTGTGCATCCTGCAAGATTGTATTAATAAGCACGTGTTACCACTTACCACTAAAGTAATTGCGTCATTTAATCCCTGGCTTTAAAAGGACTTGTAGTTTTCAACTTTTCATGATGGCTCTAACTAGCTTGAATGATCACCATTTAATAGATCCTTGGATTTAAAGGGACTCATACACTCACTAGATTCCCAATTTCCCAGTTGTATTCAAAATGACTATAGAACTTGTCTGAAGGTTTCATGCCATTTTTCCTGGTAGATTTATGCCATTAACGAGAAAGAAACTTCATATAGTTAAATTGGGGAGCACATCGCTGCTACAGGCAAAGGGAAGGGGAAAAAAATAGCTTCACATAACCTTACATGTGAGACCAGTTCAATAAGCCTATTATTAAATGAAAAATACATAAAATGGATTTTGATTTGCCTTGGAGGGAAAATGGATCCCTCCATTTCCATCCTCCTCCATTTCCCTCCAGCCTTGTTTGCTGCTAACCAAACAAAAAAAATTGCAACCCTCCCTCTCTCTTTCTCTCTCCTTTTCCCTCCGAAAATCCCAATCCAAACAAACCTAAAAGACACTATTAGAGCTCTTGTAGCAACCTTTATACCTAATGACCGAAGTACCCAAGAAAAATGCTATATTGGAATTCACTACAACTATAGCTAGGTATGCTACTCACTGAGATAGTGAGATGAACCCCATTGCAAGCACATTTGCATGCCAAGTTTTCCCACATATTCAAACAATCTACCAAAAAGCATGCAGTGTGTGGCAACCTGAAGTTTACAAAAAGGGTCCACCCCTTCCAAAAGAATAACAATCAAAGATAGAGTGGAGACACACAAGAAAACATGAAGGAAAATACCTTAACCAAACTTGAATCCTCCTTGGGGGACATCTCCTCCTAATTGAAACCCATTTTGAGAACCATCAGCCACAGGCACTGCTTCCTCATCTTCCTCAACCCAATATGTCTCAAGCAGCTTCACCGCCTTTTCATAGATCTCGTTGTTGTCATGAGTCTGCAAATTCTCAATTTTCTCTAAACCGTCAGCCTCTTCAATTGCTTGAGCAAATACGTTCGCATTTCCCGTAGTACCTGCATTCTTCGCGGCGTCCCCGACCTTCAGTATATTCTCAAGACCTTCCAAGCAAACTGTAACAACCCTTGGATCAGGGCAAGCCAGCAAATCACATAGTGGCTTGATACATCCTTGGCTTACCATGTACCTGCCAGTAGAGGAACATTTAAGCTATCACCGCAACCTACCACAAACAAGGATCTTTTCTCCCTTTGCCCCTATCAATAATGTACATTTGTTTTGGATTGATTTTAGAGGTAAGCACATGCAAGTCGCTCTGGGAGTCTCAAACTTATTATCCAGTACATAGAACATAAACAAAAAGGATTCAAATGCAGTACGTAAACGGTAACATGTAGACTATTTGTAGGAATAAAGGGACTAATGATTAAGATAAAGGCAACATACTTTATCTGGTCGTGAGAACCTCCAGACGTCGCATTTGATATAGCCCAAGCAGCCTCCTTCTTGATATCAAACTCGGCATTTTGCAGCAGATGAACAAGAGGGCCTACTATACCAGCCTCAATGACAGTCTTCATTGTATCGCCACACCCAAAAAAAAAAAAAGTGAGCATCATAGCAAAAACGTCTAGTAAGAAAAATTGGGCAGGGTCGAAGGAGTAACTTTTGAAACCCATGGTAGTATAAACTCAAACAAAAAAACTGCTTACCTGTATCTGATCCTTAGTCCCAGCCGTGATGTTTGAAATGGTCCAGCAGGCTTCTTTCTTTATACTTTTCTTGTGATTTTGAGTCAACAAATTGAAGAGGCAAGGAAGCGACTGATGATCTATGATGCACTGCAGAAGAAACATGCAAAAAAGGACAAGTTAGAAAACGCCATCTAAATTCCCGAGTCCCAACTGCGAGGAAAATATTCACAATGTAAAACAAAGCCCAAAAGATGCAAGATCTACCTGAGTCTGGAGATCATCCCCAGTGACAATGTTTCCAACTGTTCGGAGTGCAGGTATAAGCACAGATGGAGAAGGATGACTGAAAGTCAAATGGCAGTTAGAGAAAGGGAGTAAAATAAATGAACTCAGCACAATGCGAAGAATTAATAACGTGACACTTACAGTAAAAGCTCCACCAGTCGGGGGCACACTTTAGCCTCAATGACTGCTTGAATTTTATCATTGGTACCATCCGAGAGGTACGACAATGCCCAGCAAGCATCCGTAAGGATTTCGTCATCATTTGAATGGATAAGCCGCTCAAGAGCTGGAAGAGCGGGACTTACCTGCCGAATACAGTATGAACATACGAAATATTAGGTTCACCAACCTAAAGACACAAAATAAGCTTCGACTCATACCAAGTAAAAAAGAATAACCTGATTAAATGGTGGTTGTGGTTTGCCTCTGCAAAAGTTTGACAAAGTCCATGTGGCATTTCGTAACATAGACAATTTGGCATGCTCATTGAACTGAGCCAGCAATGCCATTAGTGCACCATGAGAAAGAACAAGATCCCGGCATTTTGGTGAGTCACCAGCAATATTACCTAATGCCCAGACAGCCTGCCGTCAGATAGAAACTAAGTTAATAACAAAATACAGTACATAAATAACTAAATAAGAGCAGATGTGCATCTAATAAGCTGCATGCTGACTAGGGAGTCATAGAACAACGTTAGTGCTTACAAAGGACTAGCAACAGGAAATTCATACAGCCCTTTCCTGGTATCGGACTATCAGTTGGGCCAACAGAATTGCAATACAGGTTGACAGATGAAAAAGTAGATGCTAACATTCAGCAATAATGGACACATAGATTACTGGAATCAAAAGCAATAACCAAACAAATGGGCAGCGGACGCCTCCAACCAATGGGAAAGTCAACTACTCCTAACCTATGTTAGTATGTTAGTCAGACACTTCACTTAATTGGTGTGTCCAACATGCGTCTTGTGCACACACGACACAAAACGCGTCCAATACACCAATACTGACACTTCCCTAATGTCACCTAATTTGGTTTTAGTAATGTCAAAGAGGAGCGAGATGAGAACAATTGCATACTAATAAGTAATAACAGCCTAAAATGGCTTTTTAACCTTTTTAACAATAGGCAATAAATTATTCTAACTTTGTTTTAGTTTTCTTATTCAATTTCGCCCAATAAGGTTGTGTATTACTTTCCTGTAATAAGACATTGAGAGAGAGAGAGAGAGAGAGATTTCCGTAATATATAGGGTTCCATTTGAAAATCAAAATGAAAACTTCTAACAAAAGTCGCGAGACGTCATCCGAGTCCACAAAAATGGCCATACACTCGTTTGACCGAGTCTCCATATCGCCAAATTTTCAAATTTCTGCGTCAGACACGACACACGACACTTCTCTGCCGAGTCGGAGTAACATAGCTCCGGATGTGTGCCTTATTTATACATATATTCTACTATTTTGCACGCATTTCTATGCCATTTTGAGTAGCGTGGGGTACTATTCTCCCTTGTTTCAGTTACTTTGGGTCGGATTTTAATTCATACAGGTTTTCTTCTTTCTCATTGAGATTCTTCCTATGTAATGTAATTATTTTGGTTGTTGCTTTTATTTGTTTCATTTTGCCGAGGTGGGGAGTGAAATTTTTTAGGGTTGTGGTGGGAGTTTAAGGTGGTAGTATAGTTTTAAAGGGTGTTTTCAGGTGAAGTGAAAGGGGTATTGATGTTTAACAACGGATATGGAGAACTTTAAGACAAAGGGGAGACAGTGGTACGTGGTGGTGGTGGTGGAGGCGACGACAGTTGGGGCGGTGGAGGAGAATAGCTGAAGTGGAATATGGTGGGGCTTAAGGTGAGGTGAGACTTGAGAGGGTGGGGGGTGGTCACCAAAGTGTGGTTAAGCTTAGGTTTGGAATCCCCAATTCTAGTTGGACCCCATTTTGATAAATACAGAGTAATTTTTATTCCAAACCAAAATGATAAATTTTTTATTTTTAAGCACTATTTTGGAAAAAGATTAATTTATTCTATGATTTTAGACCTTAAAAATTATACAAATATGATCATAGACATATAGTACGCATGCAATCACCCATTAATAAAATATACCTGCTCTCGAACATCACCACTCGAAGACCCAAGAAGCTTCACAAAGACAGGCACAGCTCCATGATCAATGACAACACTGGTGTTCTCGGACGTACCGGAAGCAATATTTGTAAGTGCCCAGGCTGCCTCAAACTGGACAGAGCAAATAAGCAAAATAAACAAAAGGTAATAGAAAATCAAGAGACATTAGTTGTGAATTTATTTGCATCTTAATCACAACAATCTCGCAGCAGTGTCAAAGTAAATCAAACCTGAAGCTGAGGATAATCATCTCTTCCAAGAAACTCAACTAAACGAGGAACGACACCAGCTTGAACAACTTCCTCAATGGGAGGATTGCGTTCTGCAGCGAAGCCATTGAAGTGAGATTATAACCAATAGTGAAACTCGACAACTCTTGCCAAATTAATATCACGAGTGATGCAAATTACTCAGTAATTAAAAACTTGACTTACTCACATCAACAAATATACTACTAGGTAGTTTCATACAGTGATCGACATTCATAAGCCTCTTTGTGTTGTTAAAACAAGGATAAGGCTGCGTACATCCAACCCCTTATCGTGCAGTTTGTGGGAGCCATTGAGCAACCGGGGTAAGGTACTAATGTTGTTGTTATTGTCTGAACAAATGTAGGCTTAGTGATATAACACTACTAGTTGTAAGATGGCCCATTTAATTTACAAAAAACCATGTTGTTATTATAAATAGAATACTCCGCTCCCATATGTGCATCATAATAAGGCAATAAATAACATAAGTACCCAAGCATACAAATTGCAGCAAACGAACAATTCTCCAATCACTCTATCAAAACATTGTATTGAAAAGGGAAACAAACCCTGTGAAATACACCAAACACCAAAATTCTAACTACTAGGAATCACATTTTAAACAACAAATGTTTGTTGCCCTTTCGATATCACCAAACGACTAAACACACAATACATCACAGCAAAGCAGGACATTCATTATAATTTACGCATATAACAAAAACACAACACGTAATGGAAACAAGCTCACATAACACACATATTTTCTGCAAAAGTGGTAAAAATCATCATAATTTAAACACCACATTTCTTCCAATTTCCACTTTAAAATAAGATGTAAACATATAAGCAAAAGAAACCTATACAACATACCAATCATCATACTTCATACTTGTATAATTAACCAAAAAAACACTTGGAACATATTTCTTATATTTTGTTACTCCCTCCTTCCCACTTCAATACTTTACACTTTCCTTTTTTGGGTGTTTCCGTCAATAGTTTACATTTTCTTGTTTTAGAAATATTGTACTATCTACTTTATCTTTTAACAATGTTAAAAGCAATTCCCCTCGACCTTTGTCTATGTGTATAGTCTAAAGCATATGTAAACAATTCATTGAGACAGAGGAAGTATAAAAAAAAAAGTACACGGATCATGAGAATACACGCCTAAGTCATTTATTTACCTTCTACCTTACTTCAAAAACACTATCACGATAAAACATTGACCGAAACAGAGGGAATACTACAAAGTAGTGAAACCATACCTATGGAAAGTAGTTTACGGAATTGAGTAGTAAAATCTAGTTGTGCAACGGGATCATCAGAATACACGCCGGCAACCATCTGCGGTAAGCTCTCCATCTACAAAATTCCTACCAATCATTAACACCGCCTCGATCCCAAAATAATCTTCTTACTTTCCTTTTTTAGAAATCCCAAACCTAACCTTCCTACTTTCCTTTCTAAATACCAAAAAACTATTGATTTTCTCGTAAACTAGGTCATAAGACTAACTCAACAACAAAGTCAAACCCTAACAAAGAATCAATCAATTAAAAATTGAAAAATGAAAAATGAAAAGACGGAAACCTTGGTATGAAACGGTGGAAATTGATTGGAAGCAGGTGAGGAGGAAAGAGAAGATGGAGGAAGACCTTCGCGACGCTTTTTAAGCAAGTTTTCTTCGCGTCGATTCTTACGAATCTCAACCATGTTATCTTCTCTACGCCGTCGGCCTTCGTCGGCGTCCACCGACACCTTGTACCTGCTACGCCGCGCCTCCGTTCTTTCGGTTGGTCTTAACGACATCGTTTCGAGAGAGAAATTGCGTTGATCGGAGAACTGTCGATGATGAAGATGAAGATGAAGATGAAGAGAGTAGAATTTATATGTAGTGTGCTGGGAGGGATGATGAATGATGGTGATAGGAGGGAGGGGGAAGAGTTGAGATGAATTTTTGACGGTTTGGTAATCAGGGTTTGCTTTTCCCTTTATTTACGGTTTTGCCACTATAATTTCAAACTGCTTGCCAACCAAAAAAAATGGAAATTCTCAAGTGTACCCTCCATTTTATTTGGTTTTATGGTATACCTCTATATATTTAAAATTTTATGGTATACCCTAAATTTTATATTTATTTTATACAATGATCGTATTAATCGTATTTACTAAGTTAGTTTCTTAGTTGAGCTATTAAACCGTCTCTTTAATATTCCAAATATTCGGCAACTTACTCAATTACTTATTAATTCGCCGACTAACTCATTAACCCACTAAATAGTAAATAGTATACAAATCTATCTAACAATTCATGAAATCTCCATTATCATTTCGTATTTCATAACGAAGATTTTTAATATTAGTTTTTGCTTATTCAATGTGATTTGTGATGAAACTTATACAGAATTGAGATATAACATTAATGAGGTTGAATAAAGGTCAAAATATGGTTGTTTGAAAGCAATAAAGTTAATGCAGAGTTAAAAAAGGTCATCACGAATAAATAAGTAAGAAGTTTAGGGGTATAACACAAATTATGAAAAAAAGAGGGGTACAACATAGAAAACCGAAAAACTCAAGGGTATATCGTAGAATATCCAAAAAAAAAGATGATTTCGTATTTGTAGAGGTTTTTATGTAATTGGTGCCTGGTAGTTTTCAATCCGCTCTGAAAAATCACGAGTGGTAAACTGGTAATACCGGCATTATCGGTTTGGAAATGAGGGTTGAGTTTTCAATATTTATACGATATTTTGCCACTATTATTTCAAATCTGGCGTCAATAAAAAAAGGTATAAATAATTCATTATAAGTGTTCTTCGCATGTTCCTATATTAGTCCAGCTAATGTGTTAAACCACTCTAATCATAACTATCTTACTCTCTTCCCGCATAACACCTAAGTGATCGGCTATCTAATACACAGATACCTCTTTATTTAAATAATGTTATGTGTCATTATCTTTTTTTCTCTTGCCTACCCAGTCATACATTGTCAAATCAGATTGATTGTTCGCCATTCTTCATCATCAATTTTCCTCATTTACGCCCTTATTAAAAACATATTAGTATCAACGTCATCATCAAGCAAACTCATATAAACAACCCTTTCCACCCAACTTCGATGTCCAGATTAGCGAACGTGTGGTTTAAGATTACTCCAAACAGTCGTGACATAATTTGTAGCATGTTTCATAGTTCAGAACAAATATGATACGCCTCACAAGCTGTACTATAACCGAAACGTATAAAACACTGTACACTATATGGTATTGATGTATTACTAATTATTATTAAAACATCGAACAAAGATAACACAACAAACATCAACCCAACTCACCAGTCACCCTATACTTTTCTAATTCACATCATCAACTCCTCGTCAATTGAATCTGACATACTACTCACCACCAAACCTCCACTTTCATACCCTTTAAATCATCGAGCAAAATAATATTTTTTACCGTCAAATTACTCTCTTTTTTCTAACTATTGTAATTAGGCTGAAATTACTTGTATAGACCCTCCTCTTTTCACTGTCATTTCACAAAATCTTCAGAGTCTTAATATTTATGGTGAAATATCTTCATCAATCTGTCAATTAAACGATTCATCTTCTCTTAACCTTGTTAATAATCTCTTTTTATCAATCAATCATACTTTATTTCTCTAAATGTTCTTAATTAACAAGCCTTAAACTTAACACTAATCTTATTTTGGGAACAATCACGGAACAAACTTCTCAGCAAGGATATCGAGGTTGTTTGATGACAAGTTCTTTTTTATTGCTGTTTTATAGCTTAATTTCTAAATCTAGATTGAGTAGGCAAATATCCAGGATATAACTTTACATATAAGAAGTTCTTCTTAAAATAAAATATAATGGAAATGATAATTAGGAGGGAATTTATAAGAGTTTTTTCATTGTTAAAAAGAAAATAAAATAGAAATGATTATTAGGAAAAATTTATTAAGCGATTACATAAAGCACGAGATACAAAGAATAAACAATAAAGAGAGGAAAAAAAGATGTAACAAAATGAAATAAAGAGACTTAACAGAGAAGAAGTAGGGGAAGAGCACTATATAAACGAAAAAAGAGGTGACAACATCAACATGTTAACGAGTGGGGATTCGCTGGCTCATTTGGTGTCTCATTCTACGTTCCACTCTATTCAGAAATGAACAAGTTCAATCGGGGAAGGGAGTAATGAGTTAATGAATAGTTTGGACTAATGATCCTTAAATAAAACTCTTCTCCAAACTAATGAATAGTTTGGAGTAATGAATAGTTTTTCTAAAACTTACCGCCTTAAAAAAAATTATAAAAGGAGGGAGTTCAAAAAAAAGGTATATAAAAGAAAGATTTCAAATTTGTAGAGGTTTATATGTAATTTGATATTTTTTTTTTTTTTGATAAAACCAAAAGCGGGTTAACTTCTATTACTTGAATCAATCTCAATCAACCGAGAGATGATCGGGGGGAAATCCGCCGACCACCAAGTGCTACCTACAACCCGAGGGCTTAGATGAGCTAAGTCATGAGCTACGCTGTTAAAGTTTCTACGAACATAATTGAAAGTACAACTATCGAAATGCATACATAAATCATAAATATCATTGTAAATTAAATGGATATCGCTCCTTCCCTTCTTGCCGTTCTTTAAGTCCGTAATCACAGTTAAGCAATCACTCTCCATGATCACGTGCCTTACTCCCCTATTCCTCGCTTCTTCCAGCCCGACAAGTACCGCCATAGCTTCCGCTTCCTTCTGTTCCATCGTGCGCCTATCTTGGATTTGTCCACACCACTCCGCATTGCCCATATCATTCCTACACACTACCCCCCATCCAGTTCCTCGCTCATTAAAAACCCCTGCGTCCACGTTGATTTTGTGTTTTCCTGCCTCCGGCTTCGACCAACTATCTGCCCCTTGTTCCCCTTCCTCCTTCCTCTTTCCCTCGCCCTCATCCCGACTATTCCACATCTCTCCCGTCAATTCAGTGACACGCCGCACCACCCAGTCTGGTCTCTACTCACCGTCCTCGAAAATGGCTTTGTTTCGCCTCTCCCAAATAGCCCAACAGGTCACCATGAACTCGACAGACTCCCTTACACCCAACTCCCTCATAATCCTCTCAACCCACTCCCTCACCCGCTCTTCCCCACTGCCTCCACTAGGATACACATCCAACCCCACCCCATCCCATACACCCCCCACCCACCCACAGTCCCGGAGGACATGAAGACAAGTCTCCACTTGGTCAAGACACCGCGGGCAACCATCATCCCCTCCATGAATCCGGTGCGCAATATTCCTGCGGGTTGCAATTGCCTCGTTACATAATTGCCAAAAGAAGACCTTGATTCGAGAGATAACGGGGGCCTTCCAAATTTTATTCCACAACCACTTCTCACTTGCACCATCCGATTGCGCCGTACTTTCCTCGTTATCAGCCATAAGAAGATGGTAGGCCGTCCTCACAGTATAGACACCGTTCTTATCAGGGTCCCAGCACCATTCATCCTTCGGCCTCCGCAAGCTAATGCGAATGTTAAGAATGCGTTCTTGTTCAAAAGGAAGAAACATACCTCGCACCATCTCGTCATTCCAGCCCCCTCCCTCCTCATCAAGCAAGTCATGCACTCGTCTATTCTCATCATCGTTGTTCCGTGCCGTGATAATCATCCGAGATTGGGTCTTCGGGATCCAAGGATCCTTCCAAACATATGTATCCAAACCATCTCCAATTCGACGTCGAAGCCCCAGCCTAAGAACCATTCGAGCCTCCCATATACTTCTCCAAGTGTAGCTAAGTGTATTACCAAGATCCGCTTCCATAAAATCCGAGTTCGGGAAATATTTACCTTTTAGTATCCGCGACATAAGGTTGTCCGTGTTAGTAAGCAGCCGCCATCCCTGCTTAGCTAGAAGAGCCAAGTTGAAGTTACCAAAGTCCCTAAACCCGAGACCCCCCTTACACTTCTGCCTACACATTTTGGACCATGCGACCCACGGTATTTTCCTCTTTCCATTCTCCGTCCCCCACCAGAAACTCGACACTAGAGACCGCATATCATCACAAAAATTAGCCGGTAGTTTAAAGACACTCATAGCATAGGTCGGAATAGATTGGGCAATGGCCTTTATCAACACTTCCTTTCCCGCTTTTGTAAGCATCAACCCCCGCCATCCTCGTAACTTTTTGCAGAGCTTATCACGAACAATTGAAGTGACTACCTTTTTTGAGTGACTAATTATCGTTGGCAACCCCAAGTATCGGTCCTGCACCTCAACCTGTAGAACTCCTAGCTTGGCGACCACCTGATTTCGTCTCCTGGTAGTCGTCCCGTGGCTAAATGACACTGTCGTCTTGTTCTTATTTACTTGCTGGCCGGACGCTTCCTCATACCGTCGTAAAATCCTCATAACCTCGGTTGCCTCTCTCTCATTTGCCTTAACAAAAAAGATGCTATCGTCGGCAAATAAAAGGTGGGACACTATTGGTGATGTCGGAGCTACCCGAATCCCATGAATCGATCCCCTCTCAATTGCTTTGCGCATCATGCTTGAAAGAACCTCAGCACATAAAATAAATAAATACGGCGATAACGGGTCACCTTGTCTTAGCCCCCTCCCCGGAACGAAGTGAGCTGTAGGCTTGCCATTAATAAGAACCGAATATGAGACCGTTCTCACACATTTCATCACGCAATTAATCCAGCCCATGTCAAACCCCATTCTAGTAAGGACTGACTCTAGAAACCCCCACTCAACACAGTCATAAGCTTTCGCCATATCTAATTTGAGAGCCATATGGCCTCCCCCACTTCGTGTGTTCTTCATATGGTGAAAAACCTCAAAGGCTACAAGAATATTATCGGTAATCATTATGCCAGGGGTAAAGGCACTTTGGTTTTCTGATACGATATCACCCAAAAATCTCTTCAACCTATTAGCAAGGACTTTTGAGACGATTTTATATATAACATTACAGAGGCTTATAGGTCTAAAATCAGTCATCTTATCAGGGGCCTTCTTTTTTGGGATAAGCACAATATGAGTGTCGTTCATGGTCTCGGGAAACTGGGCTCCTCTAAGTATATGAAGGACAGTACGAATAACCGACGACCCAACAATATGCCAATAAGTTTGAAAGAAAAGGGCATTCATACCATCCGGTCCAGGTGATTTGAGAGGGTGCATTTGATTAAGAGCATCAACAATTTCCTCGCTTCTGTAGTCCTCGCGAAGTCCTGCATTCATCATCTCAGTCACTCGCCCGTCCACCCCATCAAAGATATCCACATAATTTCCCGGTGGGTTCGCCTTAAACAAACCATCAAAATAACCCATTGCACACCTAGCCAGATCCTCCCCCCCTTCGTAGATTCGACCATCATCATCGACAAGTTTCGAGATATAGTTTTTTTGCTTTCGTTGCCCCGCTTTACGGTGGAAGAACTTCGTATTGCGGTCTCCTTCTCGTAGCCAAAGAGCCCTAGATCTCTGCCTCCAAAAAATTTCTTCCTGCCGTAGTAACTGAGCAATATCACGCACCACTGTCTTCCTCTCTTGCACTCTATCTCGGCTTCGACTCCCTTCATTAAGACCTTTGAGACGTTTCCGCTTCTTGTTTAAATCCCTCAGAATTTTTCCTATGCTTATACCCTTCCAGACCTGCAATTCCCTAGCACACCTGCTAAGAGCTTCGCCCACATCTCCATCCCCATGGCCCCAAGCTCGTTTGACCGCGTCTTCACACCCATCCTCCCCCACCCAAATCTGTTCGAATCGAAAGCGGCGCCTTCCATCAGATCCTTCACAAGGCCTATCTTCAAGCACAACCTTGATAGGAGAGTGATCAGACCATTCCCTATTAAGGTGGAAATTCTTGGCCCTCGGGAACAAGTCAAGCCACTCCTCATTCCCCATAGCTCTATCGAGACAACATTGTCTATTATCTACTCCATCCTGTCCATTATCAAAAGTAAACTCATAGCCTTCAAAAGCCAAATCCCTCAACCCGATCCCATCAACCACGTCCCTAAAGTCATTCATTTGCCTTTGTGCCCTCACCCCTCCTTTCATTTCATTTGAATAGAGCACCTTGTTATAGTCCCCAAAACAAAGCCACGGTCCTTGCCTTTCCTCAGCTAGTAAACGAAGTTGTTGCCACGATAAGTGGCGGTCTTGGACAACCGGCCAACCATAGAAGCCCGTTGCCCTCCATGTGCATCCTCCCAGGTTTACCTCCATATCCATATAGTGAACAGTAGCAGACCTAAACGTGCAAGTAACCTCCTTCCGCCAAGCAAATGCCAACCCCCCCGATCTCCCAACACTATCCACCGCTAGACACTCATACCCATCCCACCCTCTCGCAATCCTAATCATATCACGACTATTCAATTTTGTTTCGCATAAGAAAATAATAGTCGGGGCCTCCCATCGGATTAGGTTCCGAAGACCGCCTACTGCATCAGGGTTGCCCAGCCCCCTGCAGTTGAGGCTCAAAATACTCATTGGGCCTGGCGGGGTTGAGTCGTCTCAACCTCCGCCTCAGATAAAAACACATCCCTGTGAACAAGAGTTTTTTTATGGCACACTTTCTCTCCTTCCTCATCGCTACTTCTTGCACGCTTCTTGTTTAAGCTCATGCCCTCACCCGCACCTTCATCATTCCCACCCCCATATGTCCTAGCCAGCCTCTTCCATTTGTGCCCCCCACCCCGCCCCTGCTCTTCTTGCCCCCCCTCTAATTCTGTCCCCTGGTCTCCTATAACTCCCTTATCAGCACCCTGACCTGTATCATAGTCCATCCAGCCACCCTCATTCTCCAATTGAGCCCCCCTGTTTTCGAGGTCCACAATGTGAGTGTCCTCAAAGGGCCTCTGAACGGCTGCAGAACTCACGTCCCCCTTCTGGGTTTGATCTCGTAGCTTACTTCGACCTATAGTTTTGTGTGATAGCGCAATGGCTTGAAGTTTCTCCACCATCATTGTTATGTTACTCTCCTCTCTTCTTTGCTGTTCCTCCTCGAAAGCCCCATTTAAATTCTTACTCGCCTTTTTTTTGTATTGCTACATTCGTCTTTAGAACCTTCCATGGCGAGGCCCTTAAACCGTCCCCGAACTTTAGATCCTCCTCTTCATAGGGCCCTTCTTCACAGTCTTTTTCTCCGTGGCCTAAGATGCCACACCCATAACAGTAAGTAGGAAGTCGCTCATACTTGACCTCAAAGAACGAGGTTCGACCTGGTGCCAATCTAATTTCCACCTCCTTTCGCAGCGGTTTCCTAACGTCATGAAGAACTCTTAGTCGCACCGCTCTCTCCATTTCTGGCAATGGTGCCTCATCCACACCTACGTAATGTCCGAGTTGAGCCCCAATTCTACGAAGGTTTCCTGTATTAGAATGCCCATTCAATGGGAGCTCATAGACACGCGCCCCATATGGGCAGGCTATGTACGGGAGTATCGGTAATTTTCCCATCCAAGCACGGTTCATTAAAGCACCACACAAATTTATCAAAGTGCCATGGTTGCCCTTCAATCACCCTCGTTTTATCTTTTTCGTTGTCAAATCTAAAAGCGAACAACTTCTCTTTCGAATCCAGGATGCTACCTATAATGCTGCCTTTAGGGTTCCATAATTTGGTCATAGAGTCGATGGCTGCTCGAACGTTAATTGCCTTAGAAGCCCAAAGTTTCCCTACCAGCATTAGGGCAGGAGAAGGTTTTGTTGTTTCATCTTCAGCCCCCTCCCAATCAAAAACGTCAGCCTCCGGCCTGATCCTTTCGACAGTAATCTCCTTCCCATGGCGCTTACTCGACTCCTCCATAAAAACTAGGCACCACACACCCTCTATTCAAAGAAAACCACAGAACAACCTACACCAAGAGCCCTAATTGCTCCCAGAAAAAACCACGTGAAAACGAGAAAAAAACAAAAAGAGATCACAAAAGCACGTACTTACAACGTGAACCAGAAGCCTCGAAAGGTGAGGGTAGATCAATGATTAGACAGAGACGAAACTTCCATAGGAACCCTAGCAAAGACTTTCAATAGGTAGTGATAGTGTTATTTTAAAAAGTTTGTATGTAATTTGATATTTTGGTGTCTTCTAAAATGTTTCAATTTTATATACCCGGTTTTTAAAATGTTTACAATTATCGGCAATTGTAAAACTGGAAATCATGTATAATCTATGCCTAAACCTAGGTGGGGACGTGGTGGTTCCACGATTGATCTAAGGTGGGAAGTGGTGGTTGCATGTCCCTACCCGGGTGTCGACGTGGTGGTTCCACGTGTGACTCATTATCTTATAAATTTTTAAAATTGATTTGTGTATTTTGATTAGTCTAATTTTTTTGGTTGGTTTGGTCGATTTGTTTCTCGATTAAGTTTAATTAGTTTGTTTGTTAATTTGATTAATTTTGTTTCGTCAATCGTTCGACGTAATCACGTGGCTGGAAATTACCGATTGAATTGAATCGATTTATTTAATTACGTTAATTTGTCTTTCGATTTGTTTAATTAGTTTAATGTTGAGTGAAAAATATGAAAGCGACAAATTTGGCAATTTAGCTCGTTTGTCAACGATTTGAAGTATTTTATCGACCAAATTTAGATGCATTTTTAAGTTTGGTTTTTATTTACTCTCAGGTCGTAGGGATGACAATGTGTACGATTTGGATAGGATCCTATATGATCCAGATCCAAATCCTTATGTCTTATATGGATCCTGATCCGGTTTATATCGATAGGGTATGAAATTCTCAAATCCATACCCGACCCAAATCCATAGGACGAGATATGGATATATCCTGTATCCTTTTTATGTTAAAAAAAAATCACTTTGCAAATATTAAAATATTGTTTTTTGAATTATACATTAACTTAACATACTATTTTTTTCATACCAATGTTACAAATAAAATTGTAAAGATATCGAAATAAAATTTCAGAAAATACAGCAGCGATAACAAAGACTTTTTATGCTATTGAAAAATGTTAATGATAAATAAATCATAGCTTAGTTTATGAAAAGCTTTAAGAAAATGATGTAGTTTACTTTTTCTTTAAATTATTTTTGAACTTTTTATTTCAATATAAAATAAACGGAAAATTCACATGGTACCCTCGAGGTTTGCCATTTTGCACGAAATACCCAAAATTTTGATCTAGAAAACTTTAAGAGGTCATAACTCGTGTTTACAAGATCAGAAAGTGACGATTTTTTTTTTCAAATCGATCGTCTTTCCAAGTACTACGATTTGAAAAAAAAAATTGTCGAGTTCGGAATTCGTAACCAAGAGATATGCTCGCTCAAAGTTTGTTCGGTCAAAAAAACTTTGACATGCAATAACTCCTAGCTACGGGATCCAAATACAATAATTTTTTTTTCGAATCGTAGTTCTCGGAAAGATGATCGATTTGAAAAAAAAAATCGTCACTTTATGATCTCGTAAACACGAGTTATGACCTCTTACAAGTTATCTAAATCAAAATTTTGGGTATTTCGTGCAAAATGGCAAACCTCGGGGGTACCATGTGAATTTTCCGTAAAATAAAAATTGTTATACGGTAGGATCTGGATCTCGACTATAAGGATCCATATACGGATCCGTTTCAACTTATATATTTATGAGTAGAGAAGGGTTTGTAGCTGTACATATATTTATGAGTAGAGATGGGTTTGTAGTTGTACATAGTGTGTTGTGGATTTTTTCGTGTTTTATCAGTTTATTTGGGTTTTTGTGCTGTATTAGTAGCCTTGTTTTTATTTCTGGTAAAAATTACTCTTTGCTATTTGTGTATCACATTATATGAAGTTGTATAAGCGAATGATCCAAAACAACCAAACTTGAAAATGACGAGAAACAACTGATCTGAATGATGACAAAAGTGATCCGAAATGACACGAAATGACCGTCTCAAAATTGTTCCCCCAGAAGTCCCTATAACAACGCGCCCAAGAAATGAGCCGAGCCTTTTACCAGGTCTTGTAAGACTATGGGCCTGTGTTCATCGGAAAAATTCGGATCAGATCTTGTAAGACTGTTTTCGTCAATGGCAGGAAGTCATACTCCGTAATCAAATGCTATAATTTATAAATATAACAAAGCAATTAAATAGCAAGTGGCCTATTAGCTCAGTTGGTTAGAGCGTCGTGCTAATAACGCGAAGGTCGCAGGTTCGAGACCTGCATAGGCCATCTTTTTTAATTTCCCTTATATCCTTCTTTCAAATATATTTCAGAACGACGTCGTATTTACCCCAATGCGTTGCACTAAAAGTCCGTTATACAACCAACTAATTTCCAGAAATCCACCCATCTCTCTCTCCTCCTCTGTTTCTCTATTTCCACATCTGGTAATTCAACTTCTTCTTCTTCATCTTGCTAGATCGCTATCACTTATTTCCGCTTCGCAATTTCTCGTAAATCTCTCGTATGATAGATAACTTGCATTAAATGTTCCCGCATCATTCTATAGTTTTGTCGTCTAATATTACTCATAATTTGTTGATTTTTTTGTTTAATTATGATGATTGCTTTACGTTAATCTTCTTTAAGACAAATCAATTATCATCCTGTAATGATTAGTATTCAATTTTTTTGGCAGTACGTGATGTGATTATTCATTTCAATTATTGTTAAATAAGTTGGATATGAATGAATGTTCATATTTTTCGAAAATCCGAATCCTCAATTGAAGCTATGTAATAATGATGCAGATGTTTAATTAATTGAGCTGATTGATTTCAATTTCTTCGACGGATTAAAGCTTAGAGAAAAGAAGAATTGTTAGTAACCATTGATGAACTAAAGAAGAAGAGGAAAAAGAATGGAAGAAAGTAATTTGTTCACTCGTGCACTTGATGCATTAAAGTTTGTCAAATCGGAAGACGGAATGATACTCACAAGGCCTTTCTTAGATTTGTGCAAACTTTTACTTCCCCTAATTGGTATGATATATTATCATCTTTCAATCATAATCGTATTCTAACTCAATTTAGTACAATATTCTTGAATATCGAAATGTGATGGAATAAAGTAAAACGGTTCACTATCCCTGACCCTGACCTCGAGGCCTGATCACTAAATAGAAACAAATTCTGTATGTGAAAACCGATATTAAGGTTAAAGTGCACACAAAGGCACTCGCATAATGACATTGGTGTTTACTGGGGTAATGTTGTTATGGTATACCGAGTATATATGTATTATATGTAATTAACTAGCGTCTTACAGTAAGTTACCTGATTTCAGACAGTTTTGGTTCATCAATGTCATGCATAAAGGACGATGTCGTGCATAACATTGTGGTAAGATGTTCTTCATCCTGGAATTCTATTATTCACTTCAATATTGCCGTTAGATAGAGGGTGACGTTGATTGATTACCGGAGCTAATAGGCCACTTGCCCTGTTTTGCAGAAGCTGGAATCAAAGTATGTATCAAACCCTTCGACATACAATGACTTGTATTGTATGACAAAAGAGGAGGTTCAATCTAAAACAGCTAGAAGTACGTCAAGCTCTACTTACGCTCTTGTCTGGTTGAACAGGTAATTTATTACAAGTATTACCATTGTATATTAAGGTATATAATGAATGGTTATCAGTTTACGTGTTTGGTTGAGATGGACCTCTCACATTTGGGTCATAAGCCAAAGAGCTGCCGAGTAACACCAGTAATATTAACCACTCCGTATTAAGGTACTTAACAGTGAGATACTGAGTAATAGGGACTCGGGTTGTCGTTATCACAATAATGTAGATATCTTGCACAGATAAAAATGAGATAATGAATTAATCTTGAAATCTTTGAGTTACTCATTTTACCGCAACAATTAATGTTGAAATTATGGGAAATGCTATGTTATGACATTTTAGGGCAATGGATTTTATGGTACAACTGCTGGGTAACTTATTAGAGCATCCAGAGTGGACAATGACGCAGGCTTGTACAGATTCCTATAAGAAAACCCTTAAGAAATGGCATGGTTGGGTGGCCATATCGACGTTCAAGGTATGTATGTGCTAAACTTGTTAGTGTGTATCCGAGTGTACCTGAGATCGAGTTTCGATCACTGAGATTTGCTCGGTGATTTGAGCTCCATACCATTGAGCTCAGACAACTTGCTACAAACTCATCGGAGTTGAAAGAAGTTGCTTGGCCACAACTCAAAAACTTCAAGCCATCACCTTTTTTCTTTTACTTTTACCTTTTCAAATTAATCTAATTCAAATAAATGGCACATTGATTCTACAATTTAATTAATAAGCCTCACATTGTAAAATTCTCATAATGTTAATAGGAAAACGATACTTGAAAGAGTAATTAACTAGTGTAACACCCGTGAAAATTCACAAGTTGTTTTAAGTTCTTAGAAAGTAAAATTATTTGCTAAATTTCTGAAACGAATGTATCACAGAGTCACGGTTTATCAAATCATTATAAATATATATCAAGTTGAAAGAGTTAGTAATATGCTTCAATAAATGTATATAAATTGCCAAATTTTAACAAAATAACAAGTTCAGATGAGGTTCGAACTTACGAAGCTCAAGGTCGGATCAAATCAACCTCTGCTCCGACTTAGGGTTTAAGCTTTGAAGAGTCTCAACTCATTTACACCTTCGATAAAAAAAGACGAAATAAATTTTACAAATGTCCCACTTCAACTTATGTTTCTATGTATAACCGCAGGTACTCATTAAGCTTGCACCAGAAAGAAAGAAATTTATGGATTCAATAGGCATGAATAGCCAAGTGAATGTTGACATTGATAAATTATGCAAAACTTTTGGTCCAGTGCTCGAAGAAAATCATAAGTTTTTGGTAAGTCTTCCTCTAAGAGTTTTTCTTTGTCAGTGAAGACGACACCATCTCAATATTCTTCGATTTCAGAAATATAAGTAAAACAATAGGAGTACTTTTTGTCGAGAAAACACAAAATGATTTATTAAATTCTTTTCACTTCATTCATATATTTTAAATTAGAAAACAATTCCTCCATTTCCTCAATCAAAAACCTCTTTTATTGGAGTACCATACGAGATGGCATAGAAAAATATGTTAAGTCCTGAGATTTTTTTTAAGAAGTGGAAAGGTAGTAAATTGATCTGAATGTCCTAAAATAAAGTTATGTAATACTTCAAGAGAATAGACGATACTCCGTAGTAGTGTATCAACAAGCTAACGGACCGTGAAAGTATTCAATTAACACGCGACTCCAATGGTCGTCATTAAAATGTAAAAGGTGAAGTAAACATTAGGTAAATTAATTAATGAAATTACTTCTTGAATATACTTGGTGCATTCAAAAACCATCATCAATTGTTGCAGCTACTAACTGTGCTTAATAATGTAGGCTAGTGTTGGAGTTGATGACCTTAAAGCTCCTTAAAGCACATCGATCGGTTGCTCGACGCTCCTTACATACAGACTCGATGCACTGTTTCGAAGTTTTAATCTAAAACACAATTAACCATCTTTGGTACCTTGTTAAAAGGTGATTTGTGTTGATATAGCGATGGAAGGGAAACTTTGTTATACCTACATGTAGCTTGTTTTGTTTATTAAATTTGTATAAGGCTCTAAATTACAGATTTGAGCTCATCTATTCTGTATCATTTTAGTGGCCCTCAAATTTTACAAAACACGAACTTCTAAATATGGATTACAACACACTCCATAGTATAAGATCATACACTCATATAGTTGTTATTTACACATAGTTGATTCACTCGTATTGGACCTAAATATGCCAACCCTTTAAAAATTCTTCAAGTTTTAGCAGACGGAACAAAACTGCTTTCTAAAGAAAACCTTCTTCGATCTAGAGGGGATACAAGTTTATTTAGTACCGGACCTTCTATAGCCGTCATATCAATTCTACTAAGTTATTCAGTATCACTATACATGTTAAATTAGTCTCACGAGTTCAATTTTTATGGGCTATTCGATCATGTTCCAAAATCCAAAGCCATACTGGCTCAAGCTTAGACCAAATTTCACTTGGGTAGGTTCAAGCTCATAATACACGACATTTTGTGAATCATTCATTCCGAGAATATTTTCTAATCCATATATGTTATGTGAAATTTCCGATTTCTCACTCGGTTAGTATGTTACTTGTATACGGAGTACTTGATAAGCTAAAACTACTTTAGCGAGTTCAACTTTAATTATTCTAATGTTGGTTATGTTCCTAACTTAAATGGGGTCAAGCTTAACCAAGTTCAATTTCCTAATCTACAACTTATAAAACGTTCTTACTACAAACCCAAAACTCTATCATCCCACTATCTAAGATGACTTGCATATTACAACTACCATTTTAAAACGTTATTTAAAATTGTCGATTCCTCGTCTGTTAGTACATTTTAATATTCCTCGTCTCTTAAGCTTGCCAACAAAAACTCGGAACTTTAGCCAAAAAAATAAACAAACATATAAAAAAGTGGTGGTTCATTGGAGAGAAGCCCGTCGAGTGTTTGATAGATCTGGGTGACACCGGCCCGTAATCCTTCCACTGACAGGAGAGGGAGGTTGTCACTGCTCTGTGAAACCAGCCTCATGCGTTGCCCTCCACTTTAGGACCCATGATCCCCGGACCTTCGCCCAAAGCCCATGGATCAACTCCCAACTTGGATAGGGCGAGCCAGCACATTGCCAGCCCAAGACCCGACCCAACGGGCTAAGTCCATGTTCCACCACACTGATGCCCCACTTGGAGAGAAGCCCGTCGAGTGTTTGATGGATCTGGGTGACACCGGCCCGTAATCCTTCCACTGACAGGAGAGGGAGGTTGTCACTGCTCTGTGAAACCAGCCTCACGCGTTGCCCTCCACTTTAGGACCCATGATCCCCGGACCTTCGCCCAAAGCCCATGGATCAACTCCCAACTTGGATAGGGCGAGCCAGCACATTGCCAGCCCAAGACCCGACCCAACGGGCTAAGTCCATGTTCCACCACACTGATGCCCCACTTGGAGAGAAGCCCGTCGAGTGTTTGATGGATCTGGGTGACACCGGCCCGTAATCCTTCCACTGACAGGAGAGGGAGGTTGTCACTGCTCTGTGAAACCAGCCTCACGCGTTGCCCTCCACTTTAGGACCCATGATCCCCGGACCTTCGCCCAAAGCCCATGGATCAACTCCCAACTTGGATAGGGCGAGCCAGCACATTGCCAGCCCAAGACCCGACCCAACGGGCTAAGTCCATGTTCCACCACACTGATGCCCCACTTGGAGAGAAGCCCGTCGAGTGTTTGATGGATCTGGGTGACACCGGCCCGTAATCCTTCCACTGACAGGAGAGGGAGGTTGTCACTGCTCTGTGAAACCAGCCTCATGCGTTGCCCTCCACTTTAGGCCCCATGATCCCCGGACCTTCGCCCAAAGCCCATGGATCAACTCCCAACTTGGATAGGGCGAGCCAGCACATTGCCAGCCCAAGACCCGACCCAACGGGCTAAGTCCATGTTCCACCACACTGATGCCCCACTTGGGTCACAAGCTCGCATAACAAAGCTCGGCGTATGAAAATCTTGGAATGGGTTTAATAAAGACAGTACATGAGGTTTAACATACTGATGTGGGATTAGTACGTACATCCCTCTGCGAAGAAGCTTATTATTCTTGCATTTAATTTAAGCAGTAGAATGTTATTAGAGAAGTCAGCTATCTTAAAACTAACATTACTAAATGTTAGTAATGTATTTTAGTCGAGAACGAGTAATGTCGTGTCCAGAACATGGAATTACAAGGATATTTGAAATGGCGGGTGTAAAGTTTGTAAGAATATGAGTTCTAATTATTGGGAACATTTGGTTCATAATCATAAAACTTGAATACAAAAAAAAAAAGGTTATGTAGTTTGAGTATCTTAGCTCTATGTATATGTTTAATCATCACATCTTAACCTTGAGAATCTGAATTTCATTTGCTCACTCTAACATGGTTTATTTGCCAAGGTTAATTAGTTGGTGATTACAAAACAAGAATGTTTATGCTTTAATAAAGCAATCAATATATATATATAAAAGAGGCTTTTTTCAGGCAACGAGAGAGTCTCCAACTATTTCAAAACACTATTTTATTTTTTATTGATAAAACTACCTTACACATAATTTTATTAGGCTAATTAAATATTAAATAAAATATATTATATTATATAAAGATTGAGTTTTAATATTATCAACTTTTATTCATACATATACTTTCCAAGTTATGGTTAAACTCTTAAATTTTGATTATATTTTTTAAATTAATTATTTTTTCTAATAATATTATCAACTTTTCAATTTTTTAGAAACTCTTTAAATAAAAGTTAAATTCATAACTATTATTTGTCCCACATTGGAAAATAATGTAGATGTGCTAAAAATATTACATATAAATAATAGAATTTTCCCACATTGGAAAAATAATAAAGTGGGTAATCCTATGATTATAAATATGAGTCATCCTTAAACCTTATGTATCAACCCAAAAATTTTGAATCTCTTAAATATTGTCTAGAGATCTCTTAAAAGTTAAGTTTGTAGATGTGATGAATATACTATGTATAAATAGTAAAATTGTCACACATCATAAAATACATAAGGTGAGTGATCCTATGATTAAATATAGGAATCATTCTTGGATCTTATATAACAAACTAAAATCTTTTAAATCTCTTAAGTATTGTCTTAGAGATCTCTTAAAAGTTTGTCTATTATTATCTTCACAATTGTTAAATTTACATCATCAAAAATTAATTTTAAAAGGTATTATTAAAACAATTGAAGTATTGTAAAGAAAATTATGAAGATAATATAATTAGATTCGTGGTGGAAAAAAAACCCTGAAAAGTATAGAAACTCATATTATTTGAACATATTTGGTGTAATTTTTAGTATATTATTTGTCTTACATTGAAAAATAATGTAGTTGTGGTAAATATATTACCTATACATAGTAGAGTTGTCTCACATCAGAAAATCATAAAGGTGGGTGATCTTATGATTACAAATAGGAATCATATTTGGAACTAAAGTTTCAACCCAAAATTTTTTGAGCCTCTTACATATTGTCTTACAATATTCTTAAAATTTGTATTATAATTTTCACTATAGTGAAATTTACATCATTAAAAATTAATTTAGAAAAGTATCATAAATAATAATTTTGATGGTAAACTATTTAATGTGTTATTTGTTCCACATTGAAAAAAACAATGTAGGTATCGTGACTTGTGAATTTATACTACGTATAAATATCAAAATTTGTAGGAATTTAAAATATTATCATAAAGTGGAGTGATCATAAATATGATCATCGTACGAGCTTTTAAACTATTTTTTTATATTGTTATGTTAATAAATGACTTTAAAAATTTAATAAATGACATTTAAAATATTTTTTTATTATTCTAATATTAATATAACAGTTTAGTAACAGTTAAGAAATAAATATTATATGAAAAAAGATGGTGTAATACTTAGTTTGTTATTAGTTTCACATTGAAGAATAATGTATGTGTGGTGAATATATTACTTATAAATTGGAAATTGTCCACATTGAAAAATTATTATAACATAGGGTGATCCTATAATTATAAATATGAGTCATCCTTGAACTTAGGTATAAACCTACAATTTTTTAAGTCTCTTAATTATTGTTTTGGAGAGCTCTTAACAAAATGGAATTATAATAGTCACAATAGTTAAATTTACATTATTAAAAATTAATTTAGAAAATTATCATAAATAATAATTTTGATGATAAACTACTTAATGTGTTATTAGTCTCACATTGAAAAATAATATATTTGTAGAAAATATATATACTAATCATGATTATAAATAGGAGTCATTTAGTCTCTTAAGTATTGATTTAATGAACCTTTAAAAGTTTGTATTATTAATTCCACAATAGTAAAATTTACATAATCAAACTTAATTTAGAAAATTTAGGAAAATATCCTATATAAGTAATAATTTTGATGGTGTACTACTTAATAAGTTATTTGTCCCACATTGAAATTAAATACGAGTGTGGTAAATATATTACGTATAAATTGTATATTGTCCCATATCAGAAAAATATCATAAGTTAGGGTGATCCTATAATTATAAATAAGATTCATCCTTGGAACTTAGATATCAACCCATAATCTTTAGAGTCTCTTAAATACTATCTTAGAGAGCTCTTAAAAATTTGTATCCACATTAGTGAAACTTACATCATCAAAAATTAATTTAGGAAAATATCATTAAAAAATAAAGTGAAAAATATTTTATTTATCTCAATATACATTCCCTATATTATATTCAAGTGGTGTTTATAATTTGTATATAAAATTTTTTACATTTAATTCACAAAAACTATAGTGAAAATGAGTCATCTTTCAACTTAGATATTCACCCAAAATCTTTTGAATCTTTTAAGTATTATCTTTCAGAGATTTTAAAATTTTGTATTATTATTTCTACCTTAATGAAATTTACATCATCAAAATTAATTTAGGAAACATATATAATAATTTTAATGGTAACTACCAA
This sequence comes from Heliosperma pusillum, assembly GCA_022085475.1. Classification (NCBI taxonomy): domain Eukaryota; kingdom Viridiplantae; phylum Streptophyta; class Magnoliopsida; order Caryophyllales; family Caryophyllaceae; genus Heliosperma; species Heliosperma pusillum. Next base: position 129,748 of record JAIUZE010070199.1, read on the forward strand.
ATTTGTTATTTGTCTCACATTGAAAAGTAATGTAAGTGTGGTGAATATACTATGTATAAATTAATAGAAGAATTGTCCCACATCGGAGAAATATCATAAGCTGGGATGATCACGCGATTATAAATAAGAGTCGCCCTTGAAACTTAGAGATAAACTCAAAGTCATTTAAATCTCTCAAATACTCCCTTTGAATCAAAGGCAAACAAATGATTAAGACGGAGAGAGTATT